>JABUQX010138676.1:15000-24276 GCA_015478945.1 Trachelipus rathkii
ATGTAGAATTGATTATATGAATTTACAATATAAAGTATGTATCATTGAAAAGCATGATAATCAATTGGTGTTGTATAGAATTTTTGAGAACGTGAGAGTATCTCACTTAACTGTAATAAACCAAGCCCTTTTCCAAATAATTTTAACAGATGAATTTTCCTTAATTTCAAACAAAGAGTTTTAGGTGTTTATCTGTCCGATCAAATCAAATTAAGTATTTCTGTACTATATATAGTAAAACTCTTTAAAGTATGGTCCATTTTAGATATATAATCAACTTTTTTTAGTGAGGTTTGAAAGCGATTATTATCTAAGTGATGATAATTAATCAATATTATAAGAATTTTATTTACATACACATATAAAGTCAATAAATCTTTCATTGTATTTATTATGATTAACGAAGTCTTTAACGATAATTCGTATCATCATTAAAAGGATTCACTATGATTATAACTCTTTGTTTCACTAATTAATTATTTTTTGTAACTGGTGGAAATATGGTTCGGGCGTGACAATGTTATTTGATTGAGTACAAGAAAAGTTTATTTGATAACATTATTTCTTTCTAATGCCAGGATTCTATTCCCTAACATATAAAGTATTTAGCTTATCCCACGTGCAAGCTGAAAATATTGTAATTAAAGTTTGAGAAAAACAGATTTTCACACTAAAGGGCAAGATCAAAGAGAAAATTAAAATTTGGGAATTCCAAATGTTGATTGTTTGTGTACCTTACACAATCAGATATATAAATTTTTGTAATACATGTCCGTTGTGTATAGGACCAGCATCGCTAAATTTAGAATGATAGGACATATCTACAATGATCATAATTATGTTTAGTCCATACATGAGCATGCTTTCAAGTCATTGTTAACTTGGTGCAGTTGCCCGAATACAATTTACAAATATAACCTACATACTTTTTTTCAATGTGTCATTTATAAATGACAGAATTTGGCAGCAGCACAATTGAATAAAGTAATATAGTTATACAATTTGGGTTCCATGATTCTCTTTAAAATATGCAATAAATTACCGTTTATGTTATTCATTCCCAGTTATAGATGGAAAATCGTCTGTACAAACACTTCCTAGGTTAGGTAAAATTTAATCTAATATCGCAACTTTTATTTGCGATTCATCCAAAACTATAAGTAATAAAACATTTTCATTTTGAATTATTTTATTTTTGATAGATTTATGAGGTACAGTGTAGATGATAAGACTATACGATGGCGATTCTGTTATTAGTTAATTCTTGAAGAAGGTGGTACGGTCTTTATTATTTATCAACTTTATCTTCAACAATGTAATCCTTTATAAGTGTCTGCATCACTAAATGGTTCAGTTTTTTTATTTTTCCGGAAATATGCTACGTTATAACATGCCTCATTCATAGTAGTCCTAACATTGAATGCAATATTGCTTTGTTTACGCTTTATCCTAATTTTAATTTATTTAGTACAATTTTTCGAGCCTCATCCTTAATTTTTGCATATTATAGTCCTTATCTGAAATAACATAGTGCTTGAGGTGTGCCATGTGTTTCTTTATTTGTAGAAATATAAAAGGTATATTAACGAACAAGCAATCTCATTTTACCTTATATGAACTAGCCAGCAAAATTGTAATTCAGCATCCATCATTAAAAACTATTTACTTCTTTTGCGTTTTTTTTTTAACTACAAATCTCTTAATCTAAAAATGTGAAGTATCTAGTACTAATTAATCGGTAGAACGAGTCTCTAATCAAAGGCACAAAAGTAAACATATTGATACGTCAGAACACACATGAGTATGCATACTAACCTCATGTGGATTAAAATTACTGACTGACTGAAATACGGAATGAAAGAAATTACTGGAGAACATTACTTTAACTGTAAACTAAAACAGTAATTGGTTATTACGAAGATTACATTTAAAAACACAGTGGTTAATGATCATTGTTTTCATTTTTATGATGTGTTTTGTTACATTTGGAGTGTGTAAGATTTAAATATAATTTTGTTATATTTGATTAATAATGTATGTTTAAGTCATTAACTAATAATATATTTGTAACAAGTCACCAAACTAATTATATATCTTGGTATGTATTGTAATCTGTAAACCATAATTTGATAATGTTTCTTTAAAATATAACTAAAGTGATTATATCCAATTAACCTTTAGACAGGCCACACCCATGGTTCAGTAGGGCAACCATTTGTTTACCGTAAAAGAGTCTGTCAAAAGTTCCCACTAGCGGTGCGATAATCTTAATACAGGTAAAGGTATCTTTGATGCATAAGAAATGTATGGTGAATATGGGAAATATGGTTTCGCTGGAAAAAAATGTAATTAAAAGAAAAAGTAATCAAAACTTTTTACAAATTGATTTCAGAATCTCTGTAATTATCTCTCATTGCTGATTTCAAAATAGCTTCGCACTCTGTTGGAGTTATATAGGATTTCATAAAGAAAAGGTTAAGTAACCTCCCAAAATTGTGACCATTGTGTTTAGCGTCAAAGTAAAAGTTTCACAGAAAATTTCAAAAAGTTAGGATAACTATATATAATTTTAATGAAAATAAATAAATATACACAAGAGAAATTAGAGAAAATCCTAATTCAGATGATCACAAATAGAACAATCTTTTAAAAATTGTTCTATTCTTACCTAGACTTTCTTCACTAATTGAAGAATTTGTTCAATAATTTTGATCAACTCCAAATATTTCTTACCTTAAAACTCAAGGCTCAGCTTTATTATTACAATCCATCTTTGACATATTATGATGTGAGTATATTCTTTCTTTTCTGTGGAAATGATAAATTTTAAATGATAAAAATTTGCACGACACAACACAACACAGAACAACACACAACCAACTACATACTCGTTATTCAAGTATAATAATAATATTTAATAATAATAATAATAATAATAAATATATATAATAATATAATAATAATAATAAATTTAACATAATAAATTCCCTTCCGAACTTTTCAACAATGAATCCTTGTTCAAAGGTTTGAACCATTTTTCTGAAAATCTTCTGAATTACTTTCTAAGAATTCATGTCACTGTATCTTCAATCGTCGACTCTTTAACATCCAGTAATAATTCATTACAAATTTAACTATTTATCTATTTAATTACAAAATATCTCAATGCGACAAAGCCTTTCCTGTTTGACAAAACAATAAAAATGTTTAAATGCTAATCTTTATTAAATAGTCCTTAATTTTTTCTAAGATGATGTGTTGTAATATAGACTATATATAAATGTAGGTCCAAATCATCGTCCAAAACTTGATTTTTTTTATTTTTTTTTTTTTTTATTTTTTAGCCTTGTATGTAACAGTAATTTTGTAAAAATGTGATAAATGTCTTTCCCATTTCTTCATTAAATAGAATAAGAGAACTTAAAGTAGAATTCTTTATTCATTTAACATCTATTTGTAACACACTTAAATTTACTTATTTTCTCACGCAACCTCATCCAACAAAAGCAGATCTCTCTTTCTCTCAACAATATTAGACTATTAGGAATATAAAGACCTGAACACCCAGAGGTTGGTAAGAAGAAAGGAATAGATCAGGAGGAAGATTTTTGTTTCGGAACAATCATAGATAAGACAAAAATGCATCCTGAGATGAGCATTATATAATTCATTTTGTTTAAACTACTTGAATCTAGGAATGTGATAAACCACAGCTTTTTTAAGAGGCCTGTATTACCAAAATGAAATCTTGGAATAAATTAAAACAGACATATATTGCTAATTCGCCCCAAATTTTATTAAATGGTTACCTAAATAGCAAAGTATTATCTAAATAAATATGAATTAAAATAATTAGGATCTAAAGTTATATTTGAGTGTACCTATAATTAAATAGATATTTTCAAAGAATTTTTATTCAAATATAAATAAAGTATAGAAGATCGATAAAATAATTATCCGTATAATATCATTTTTTATTAGATGGATTAGTGTTGGATTTTACTCACATCACCAAAGTAATTAGGAAAAGTTGCAGATTGAAGAGAGGAGGTGGTTCTTGAAGAGGAGGAGGAATACTTAGTGTCATAAAGCATTTATATTTTTTTAAATACAAAAATAAAATCAAAAATATATCTATTTTGTTCCAATTTTTTTTTTAAATCCACTTATTGTCCCATTATATACAATATAGTGGTTATTATTTTTTATTGTTAGTCCATACTTATATTATATGGACAATATTAAATGTGAAGAACAATATTTTAAAAAAAAATAACTTAAATGACTTAAATATAATTATTATATATAATATTAATATAGTATTAATATATTTAATATTATATATATTAAATACTTAATATATAATATATATATATATTATATAATATTATAATATATTACACTAATTTAATAGACAACACCATATATATTTAATATATACTATATATATAATATATGTATATATATACAGGGTGATTCAAGACCTCTGCGACAAACTCGGAGGCTGTAGAGCAAATCATAAGGGAACATTTATTTATTATATATAAGACTATTGATAAGAAACTCTTAAGTTGACCTTGAGCTTAAGGTAATTTTGCCACAGGGTGCAAAGTCGTTATTGGCCCGAGAGTCCTTGTAATTTCTGTAGGTGTTTGAACCTGATATACGGTATACATTGATGAAGGCTTTGCTTGCAGACCGCGAAACCACAGATTATACTTAGATTTGAACCCATTTGAGTTGTAGGCAATGGCTAGCGTGTGAGCTATAGATCGAGTAAACGGGTGGTTGGCTAGACTCTCTCAAGCTACACTCTTCGTTACATTGTGGAGTCCTCGTATTACGGGGTCTTCCACAATCATAGACACCATGGGATGAAGAGGTCGCCATTATCTTCGAAGTGACGCTGATGAAGGCGAGCAAACATTGTTTGGTGGGGGTGATTTCTGTGTGGAAACCGTATCCCAGAACATGGAGGTATGCGCATCTTTCGTCCTTATTTTTGGTTGCGGATTAGTACGCACCGAGTAACACATTATCATTAAGTCGGTTAACTTCAAGGAAGAGTGTTATTGTCCACATATCATAGAATCGATGCCTACACTGTACTGAATCAACGAATGAATTGAGCTAAGGATAAAAGATTAATTCCACGGTGTGTTTCACCGTAATGAAGGATCCGTTAAAAGCGTACACACATGTTGCACGGCACAAACATTAAAATTGAGTATAACTCATAAATTGCGGAAACCTTACATGCGATGCATCAAATATAACAAACAAAATAGTTGTACTCTAATGCGTCCGTAGCTTTTGAAACGAAGCGTGCATAACAACATAGAGATTTATTTTATACAATAAATGTTCTATTTATCGTTTGGTCTACTTTTCACCCTCCTAAAGTTATTTGATTACCCTGGTATATATTTTAATTATAGATTATATATATACATAATATAATATTATAATTATATATTATATTATATATTAATATTATATATATTAAATATAATATATTATATATATATATATATTAATATTATATCATATATACATATATATATATATATGTAATATATATTAATATTTATATATATATATATATATATACTATATATACCGTATAATTAATATATTAATATAATATATAATATATATATTAATATATATATATTATATATTAGTATATATATATATATATTAATATATTTATATATTATACTATATATATATATATATATATATATATATATTATAAGTAATATATATATATATATATATATATAGTATATATTATATATAATATATTATTATTAATATATAATTACTTGGTAGCCCTCAACTCTGATGCTGAGATAATTTGTGCCAACTTAGTAGGTATATTAGCCGAGTTCATAATCTGTTCTGAATGATTGTTATTGAAAGTTGTGTCTGATGTCCATAAGTGATTCAGAGCAGTTTAATAAGTGGTGAGTCTTTTTGTCATCATTTGTGGGGGTAGTAGGTAACATCTTTGACAGGAGGGGTGAAGGGGCTCACGAGTAAGGTGCATATATGACCTTTAATTTATATATTTCCTGAGGGAAGGATAATAGCGCAAGACTGAAAGGAGGGGTCAGCATATTCTGAGAGTGTTGATCAGATGCACGACGTTTTGTATTGTCACTCAGAGCAGGGAGGATATTAGTTCGTGGGAAACGTGAGTGTAGGATTTGTATATATTACTAGAGATGGGCACTATGTGGTCCTCTGGGGCAAGGGGATTAGGAGGGTAGAGAGAGGAGAAGAGTGGCTGCATATGTTCAAGCAAATAAGCATCTATTATCTGGTACTCAGTAGTGACTATTTGTGTTTTTATCCATTATTTTGGTGTGCATGAGATTATGTTGTATACAATTTAATATTCTGTATGTAAATGGGTGGTCTGCTGAGAAGCGATTTTGCTGTAAAATTGGCGCAAGGCCTTGTATCAAATATCAAGTGATTGTACGCGCTTAGTTAGTAGAAGAATGTAGCTATATTTTGCAAAGATTGCGTTAGAGATGGGTGCGAAGGGAGGTTGCTCTTTTAATTCTGGAAATCTCTTAGTTAAATTGAGAGATTGTTTAGATGATTGTTGACTGCTGATATTGCGCGTTTTGGTGATGCATAGTCTTTCATTATGCCATGGGATTCACTTTCGTCATATTTTATTACTTTTTTTTACAGAAGGTAGTCAATAAACATTACCGCTCATGGGCAGAGCCCTAATCTAAGGGAGGATGTATTCAATTAACTGGACGAAGCCAAGCCCAAAGGAAGAATAGCTCACATTCTCTCACCTCACCGTAACCAGATGGTAGTTATAATGAATGGAGGATGGAGGTTTATTAAATTGCCTTGTAATAGATTCATACTATTGTGAGGGAATTCTGTGTGTATGACTCACAAAATTTGTTACCGTCTGTAGACTTGTATTATCAGGTTGTTTAATTTACTTGAGTTGGCATATAGGAGTTGAATACTGTTTATGTGGTGAGATCAGAGATTGATAAGGTGTTGTGTATCATATAAGACTAGTAGAGTGGTATCAGATATTAGATTATTTGAGAGAGTCTGATTTATGTTTATGATAAAGTGTAGATAACTGTTGAATGGGTTTATGGTTCTCTTTAGGGGAATGTACCCGGAACTTTTAATATACGAATATAATATTTTTCACGGTTCCATGGAGACCCAGGAATAAAAAACAAATTACACCCAGGAACCGGGATATTTATCTAATGAACTTTTCCTTTAACTATAATAATAGTAATGGTAAAAAAAATAATTCTATATTAAACTTCAAATAAATTATTACATATTATATACTATTATATAATAAAGTTATTTGATAATTAATATATATCTATATATTATAAATAATATATATAATATATAATCTTATATATCATATTATCATATATATATATATACTATATATATATATATAGTATATAGTATGTAATATTATATATATATATACTGTAAATTTTATATATAAATATATAATTAATATATATTATAAATGATTAATAGGCTATATATAATATATATATTTTTTTTTATATTTTTTATATTATAGTATATAATATATTTGATTAATATAGATACAATGTGTGAATATGAATATATTTATAAAGAATAAGCTTTATTTTTTATTATACGTTTATAAATATAGGTTAATATATAATATAATATAGTATATACTTTTATATTATATATTTATTATATATATTTATATAATTATTTAATATTGTATTATATATTTTAAATTTAATATTATATAATATTATATATAAATATTAATTAATTATATTAATTTATTATATATTTATATATTAATATATATAATTAATATGTATATATATATATATAAACAGTATATAATTTTATTTATATGATTGATTCTAGATATTCATAATAATATACCCTCACATAAAAATTGTTTTAAAATGCGCATCTTTTACGTCAAAAAGATTTTTTTATTATGTTAGGAATAATGTTACAAAATCTTTAATGGAGTGTAAAATATACCACAGAAAAATAAAATACGCAATATTTCTATTCATTTTCATAGTTCTTTAAAAAACATTTCCTTTCCATAACGTAATTTTATAATTCGCTCCACAATCATCACCAAAAAGAATATCTGGAAGTCAAGAAATTTTGATAGTAAAGGGAGAATCCTATAATTTCCTAGAAACTCTGAGACACATACCAAAATATAGCTGAAAAGGTCGAAGCTCAGTTGAAACAAGTGAGCCTTGAGAAAAATTTCTTTCATAACAAAATATATTGCCATATTACATTATCTTCATAAATCACATTAGAGCAATTCTTCAGAAATAATAATTTTTATTGCAATGTAGCCTGTAGTGAGGCTACGAAAGGGCAGATTAAAGAGGCAGGGACTCATGAACTTGTTGCCGCATCTTCTAATTAAAATACTGAAGTCTCAAATAGTAGAAATATATAATTTTTCATATTGTACGAGAGATGATGGTTACCTAAAGATACGATTAACTCAATACAGTAAAGTTGAGATCAGCAGTATTCGAGAAGTTATCTAAGGCTAGATACAGATATTCGATTTATACAGATATATGGGATGATGGGCTAAATATTCAATACGCAGTCCATTTATAATTCTTTACACTACTGCACGGCTTACGAGCCAGTTTGAAAAATTGGACCATGTATTATTCCACTGCAGATATAATATATATATAGCATTATATAATAATATATTATATTATACTAATATATTATAATATAATATTATTATAATAGTCTAATAGTATTTAGGAGTAATAAATATTCACTTTACTATGTAGTATATATATAATATAATATTATATATAGTATATATATATATATATATATGGGTTAGTAAGTATTATATAACTTATATATATATAGTATTATATATCATATATATATTAATATATAATATATTGTTATATATATATACTATAGTAATTTTTGTGACTACGGGATCAGTTATGATAATTGTTTTTGCCGAGTGACTGATTGAAAATTTGTCGATGACCGATGATACGATGACTGTTGAAGATTAATTTTGATAAAAAATTATTAATAAATTTTTTTTTATCTCTCTCTCATTCTCTCTTATTAATATTATAATTACTATTAATATAAATATTTATAATGTATATAGTATAAAAATATATATAATATTATATTATAATATATTGTAGTGTCTCTCACTTATTATATATATATAATATTACGTAA
>JABUQX010138677.1:0-26168 GCA_015478945.1 Trachelipus rathkii
CAAACATAATATAAAAATGTTCTTTGAATAAAATATCATAGTAAAGTGTAATAGTTTACTGATCCTAAACAGTAGATCAGTAAATCAGTAAATAAAACCAAGCGCCCCACTCATTCACTCCCCTCTCACCATTCCATGATCTATTGATCTATTGATCTAATGATTCAAATCATGTTTCGAGTATCATTTTGGATAAACATAAAAAAATTAAGTGTTTTATATACTGACCAACGAATATATGCTAACGTAACTAAGAATATAATGTACTTTGATAAACCTAACATACCCTATGCACGAATAAATAGCAACATTAACAAATTTCCATACTTAAAAACAGTAGAGTGACTAACATAGCATACAAAACGTAACATATTCACACTTTTTCAAGCATATCTCTAACATATCAATGTTGACTTTACATTAACATTGTAATATTTAACAAAAATTTATCATAACCTCGTTTAACTATCATACTGACCATACTTAACAAGAGTAAAGTGACTAGCATAGCATACAAAACGTAACTTATTCACATATTTTCAAGCATATTTCTAGCATATCAATGTTAATTTTACATTAGCATGGTAATATTTTATCATAACCTTGTCTAATTATCATACTGACCAACGAATATATGCTAACGTAACAATTTTTTTTACATTAACATAGTAATATTTAACAAAAATTTATCATAATCTTGTCTAATTATCATACTGACCAACGGATATATGCTAATGTAACAAAGTTTTTACATTAACATAGTAATATTCAACAAAAATTTATCATAGCCTTGCCTAACTATCATAATCCCCAACGAATAATTTCAAACATAACAAAGTTTTATCCAAACATAACATAAACAAAAGTTCTTTGAATAAAATATCATAGTAAATAGTAAAGTGTAATAGTTTACTGATTTTATCATAACCTTGTCTAATTATCATACTGACCGACGAATATATGCTAACTTAACAAAGTTTTTTACATTAACATGGTAATATTTAACAAAATATTATCATAATCTTGTCTAATTACCATACTGACCAACGAATATATGCTAACGTAAAAATGCTTTTTACATTAACATTAACAAAAATTTATCATAGCCTTACCTAACTATTACAATCCTCAACGAATAATTGCAAACATAACAAAATTTAATCCAAACATAACATAAAAATAAGCTCTTTGAATACAATATCATAGTAAATTGTAAAGTGTAATAGTTTACTGATCTTAAAGCAGTAAATCAGTAAATCAGTAAATCAAACCACCCGCTTCACCTCTTCCATTCCCCTCCAACCCATCCATGATCTATTGATCTATTGATCAATTGATTCAAGTCATATTTCAAGTATCATTTTGGATAAACATAACATAAAAATAGGTTATTTATATGCTGACCAACGAATATATGCTAACGTAACAAAGTTTTCACATCAATAAAGCTAACATATCATAACCTGAACTAAGAATATAATGTACAACGACAGACTATTTCCAAAATATTGGAGTTGAAAAACATTCGATTTCATCATGCTATAAAAATTTTGTAACAGAGAATTAATGATCTCATAAGTGTAAATGGAGAAGGAATTATAACCAGGAGCTGGAGCCGGAGCCAATTAATTTTGAAATGCCAGAGCCGGAGTCGGATCCGGAGTCGGAACAGGGTAATTTTAAAATGATGGAGCCGGAGCCGGAGCCGGAGCCGGAGCCGGAGCCGGGGCCGGAGCCGGAGTCGGATCCGGAGTCGGAGCAGGGTAATTTTAAAATGATGGAGCCGGAGCCGGAGCCGGAGCCGGAGCAAAGGAAGAAGCAGCGAAAGAAGAAGGGAACTACGAGCCTCTACAACTACAGCTACAAGAAGAGGTGCTCCACTCAGGCTTACAAAGAAGCCTAGACTGACTACAAAGCGGCACTCCAGCCCCGACTCATCCCTCTGGCTACAAAGCCGAGCTTTCCAAGAGGCTTCCCGCTCAGGCTTACAAGGAAGCCGAGCTCTTCCGCCTGCGTAGACGAGGCCAAGCTTTTCCGCCTGCAAAAAGGCCGAGTTCTTGCTGCCTGCATAGAGGAGGCCGAACTTTTCGTCTTATGCTTGTCAAGATGGATCTGAACCGACTAAGACTGGTGCTTGCAAGACTGCTACCAATACATGTGGTGACAACTATAAATGTGGTAATGGATATTGCATCCCAAGGACAATGCTTTGTGATATGGATAATGATTGTGGCGATTTTTCAGATGAGGTTAGCTGATATTTAAATTTTCAGTCTTCTTTTCTTTGTTTATTAGATTAATTTATTTTTTATCTCTTATTGAAAGTCTTGACTTAAAAGTTTTTAAGGTTATTTAAATTCACAACCATATTCTTGAAGGAATATTGGGTCCAAAAAACATTGTTCTATTTGACCCCCAAATGTGTACATATTTGAGTTACACATCCAAATTAAGTATCCTTTGTAAGAAATTCTCTTTATAGTTACACAAAATCGGTCTATTCAAATATTATACTCATACCGTATTACCTTCCTAAATTGTTGTGTTTTAACGAATTTCAAATTTCTACAACTTTTAATGTGAACATGATAGTTTTCTTCATCGAAATTTTTCATTGGGGTAAGTACTACCATGGTTCAAAGTTTGGCTAAGTAATTCAGGTGCACCCTATATATACTGGGGATGCATTGATTAATAGGTTGATTTTTGTAAATATGCCATACAGTATCTCCAATTTTTATGTGGTAATCGACCATTTTGGCTGACTAATCGGTTTTCTATTTTTTTGGGCAAATTTTATTGTCTATTTTATTTTAAAAAATGATATTCACCGTTTTCAAAATAAGTTAATCGCGCAAAAAAAAATTAAATAAATAAAATATAAAAAAATAAAATATAATAAAAATAAAATATCTTTAAAATTCTACATCTTTTACCCTTTCGATAGTTAAAATATGCTTTTTCACAGAAAACTAAAATTGCAAGTAATACAGAAACTATTGAACCATAGTATCAATATAAGATTGAAATAGCAAAACTCGTACAGACCAGAGTTCGTGGAGTTTGGAGGTCGGGGAGTCGGCAGCTGTCTGTAGGGCCGGGGGAGGCCCGTCGTCCGGACGCATGGCGGAGGCTTGTAGCGGCATAAGGTGGGCGTACGCGAGAACAGCTTGTTTGCAGCCATAGATAGTGTATAAGGGGACAGGGTGCACGAATGCTGGCTACAAGATTTTTTGTTCCGTTTTGATTGGTTTTTTGCGGTTTTTGTTGTTTTTTATGAAAGGGCAATTGACTTTGTGTTTTTTTTTTTCTCATTCGTTGGTTTTTTTTTTATTTTCAGGGATTTTTCTTTTTTTTTGTTTTTTTTTGGATTCGGATTTTGACATGAGGGTGGAGGGTCATCAGAGTCTGTAAGTTTTCAAGAGGTCTGGTGAGTAGGTACCGTTTTCAAGATGAGGTAGAGTTGCGAGTCAGAAAATTTTGAACAGGACAAAGTTTATGAATTGTACTGCTGTCGAGTGACTTATCCACTTTCAATCACGAAGTTCATTCTGACACTTGCGCTTTCACATCACATGCAATTGCAAAGCGTTCGAGGTTTTTTAATGCTCCCACTTATATGTTTCAATTCTTGGGCTATATTTCTAATTAAATGTCAACTCAAACCTATACTCCGATCTGAAAAAATATAATATATCTAGTGCTGAAAACATAAGACTTTTGCCATGCGTACGGGAAGAGAAATTCTTCTCTCCATTGGACAGGGTATTAATTTTAACTCTAACTCGCTGTTTAATTGATCATATCCACAGGTAAGCTTAACTGAAGATCATAACAACAAAAACTATCTCGTCCACGTTTCAGACGTGGGCCATTTTGTATGAGCGGTTCTGCAGGATATAGAACTGTGCGAGATAGAAAAGATAACATCGTGAACATATTGGTAAGTGAAGTGAGAACTACAACTATCCCACATTAACTACCTTCTCAAAGTCTTTTTACGGATAGTAATCGACTAATACTAAGGATTTGAGAGCTTAGTCGTAAAGCTTCGACTGTGTGCAAGAAAAAGGTCACGGGTCCTTCTCTCTATCCCTGTAAACATATTCTATAACTTAAAACAAATGTTCCTAGCAGTTTAATAAAAAGGTAGAATAAAATTGATAATACTACTCTGACTTAAAATTAGAAGAGGATCATTGGAAATAGTATCCAGACATTGGTACAGAAGCTGCAATGTGCTGCTGACTGCTCTAGACCTTGCAGTAAAAGCAAACTAACGCGTGAAACCGCTTTTTCTCCTCTTACGCCATTATGAAATCACAGAACCAAATGGAGGAAAATTGAAGGAGGACCTTGTGCAGATGCTATTGCTATTTTATAACTAATTCATTCAATGAGTAGATGCCACTAGATGTAAGTTCATGTAACTGAGTTTTGTTAGTACAGTTTATTTATTTATTTATTTATTATATATTATTTATTTAATTTATTAGTATACAACATAGCCTCTTAATCCCCAGGGTAATTGATCAGGGACTAGGCTAATTATTAGGCCCGATAGTTTATATATATTATATATATATTACATAAGTATATAATATTATAGCATATATATATATAATATATATTAGTATTTATAATATATATATAATATATAATATATAATATATATAATACTGGGTTAATATTATATATTTCAGTTAATATATAATAAATATAATAATATATTAATATTATATAATTATATATATAATATTATATATCTATTATATATAGTGTATGATATATATACTATATTATATATACTATATATAAATGAATATATAATAGATATATATATATTATATAGATCATATATATTTGGTATATATGATATAATATATATAGAATATGATATATATATATATAATACTATTAATATATATATATTGATACTAGAGATACCATATATATATAGTATATATAAATATAGATAATTATATATATAATATGTAGTTAGTAGTTAACTACATATTTATATAAGTAAGGTAGTTAGTAGTTAAAAACATTTCAAAAAGTAGCTACGCACATCTGATTGTTACTTGCATCAATCACCCTGAAGCTGCGAAACGTAATCTAGAATTACTGCCTTCTCAGGATTGAACCACCGCATGTTAGGCGAAATGAAGACAATTTGATCTCTTTGCGATTCAGCATCCCTAAACCTAAAGAAAGCTCAGTTAAAAATGACTTGAAAGCAATCACCGGTACCCAGCCTGTCCTAAGTCCCTCTTCCTTAATAATAAGTATAGGGTAGTTTCAATGTGATTGAGCCATAATATCGACAATTAATATTTACGCTCCGAGTTCTTAAACCAAGAACTTGTGGCAAAGCAGGTAAAATTCTTATTGAACCACCGCATGTTCGTGCGATTGTAACAACATGTTATTAAGCAATAGGGATTGGACAAGGCTGGACACCTGGTGAGAACGCCTGAAGGAGGAACTCGTATTGGCTTTAACTGTCTTGAACTCCACTTTATTTTGGTTTGAGGGAATGCTTCAGTCGATAATACATCGAGCATGATTAGCCCTTCATTTACGCCAGTGCAGTGGTTCAATCCCGAAAGCGGTATCTATCTTCCCCTTGGTTGTTCATTGTTAATCAAAGCAAATTAAGTTTATATTTTATTAATTAGAATATCTAAACATTTGTAGTTGGTGAAGATTTCTTAGTTTAATTAGAAATGGGCCTGGGTCCATTTAATCGCTCGGGCTGAGCCAATTTCGCCCCCCCCCCTCTAAAATGGAAAAAATCGTACAGTTTTCGAGCTGATTTTGACCAATAAACCCCAAACTGTAGTGTTTTCTGACGTCTAAAACCGTCGTTTTCGATTGTTTTTCTGTGTCTGTAGTCCATTGTTTTGGTATTTCAATTCTTTCAAAACCTATGTTTTGACATCTGACCAACCTGAACTCCAACAATTTTTTCGAAATGACTTCAAACTTAATATATACATAGGATTTGATTATTATCTAAAAAGTGTTGGAGCTGGAATTCTGATATTTTGACCCATATCTGAGCATTGGTCGATTTATAATAATATAAATTATTTTTTGGGTTTAAAATTAAATAAATTGGATATTTTTTTCTGTTTATTCGGTCTGCATGAAATTTTCAGGACATTTGTAAGGTCAGGGGGAGATCCACATTTTTCATTTAGGTAATATTTTTGTATTGCAGTATTCTGATTGTTCTTGGAACACATTTTACGAGAAGAAAACTTTTAAAAATTTTTTAAAAAAAATTTATTTTGTGTAAACAAAAAATTGATTCTAACGTACAGAATAGATGTATCTCGGCTTACAATGCATATTAAATAATTTGATGTTGATATTCATTGTTATCATTTCAATCAGTATTTATGATTCGCAAAGTAGGTAAAAAATGATTATCGAATATTTTTAATTATTTATATGTAACATTTATGTACTTGTGTCCAAAAATTTTCGAAGATCAGGTGACTGTTTTTAATAAGACGTATGAAATTTTTTTTTATTTTTGTGTGGACCGAAGCAACAGTTGACATAATATGTGTTGTATTATTATTGTATTTTTTTCACAATTATAGAGAGCAAGGCATGGATAGTATATATTATATTATGTTGTATATTGTTTGATTGTCTTTTTTAGATTATAATTTATGATTATAATTAGTGATATTATGTAGGTATAATATGACTAAGTTATTATGATATGTAAGAACTAGTTAGTAATCATATGGGCTGAATTAGGACTTTCACCTAGTATTATTGATAGTTTACGATGTATTGTTATATAGGTATAAGGTATATTATGTATAGCTGATTTTTTTTATTATTTTATTATCGTTATGGTTTATTCTATTATAGATTGTGGGATAAATATTTTTTCTTTGCTTTCTTTCTTTGCTTCTAATCTACCGTCTTTTTTTCCAGATCTGGGGAGGTAGGTTTCCGCTAAATGAGCGATCGAAAGAGAAGCTCCGACCTTAGACCCGTGGCGCTTGTACCATTAATGTGTAGATTGAGAACCGTCACAGTACAGTAAAATTCATGGCCCTATATTGTAGCTTCATGGGACCATACGCGGGCCTCGACATATGTAATCGTCGAATATGTTGTATATGGGTTCGATGTCCACTCTGCCCAGGTGCTGGGTCCGACAACTCGATGTCCCCCTAGATGCAAAACCCGCCTATTGCTCCTCTTGATCATATGTTAACCTGTGATTCTGCGGGGCGAGTCGGGCCAACTCATCATTCTGCTTGTCGTTTCAGACATTGCGCCTATCGAAACCGACCTAATCACTTGGCTAATGTACTGTACTCCCACCGGGTACGTTTCCAGCACACCACCGCCACTAATATCTACCGCGTTTATCTATACCACACGAGAGCTTATTATTTTTGCGATCTGATTGATTATCAGACCTAGTGGGCTCCTTAAGATTTCCACACCTGACGGCAAGTGACCACATCTCGTCACACTAGTATGCCTCGTCCATTAGGGCCATTACTGCGCCATTTCCTACCGACCTGCTGTCATCACTTACAGGACTGAGCCATCTCTTAAAGCACTTCAAGTTGCATTCCATCATCTATCGTTAATGTTGGCGTTCCGACATAGTTTAGCAGTCGCGAGTTCCCTTCACGCGCTCGGTTTCTTCTTCACTATCCCTATATGCCCTTAAAGTATTTGGTCCTATCTGAACTAGTCTATTGTTAAGCCTGAGCGATATGACCGTGAGTAAATCCGTAGAGAGTACTAGATCTTTTCATTTTTCCTCATGACCCACTTTAAGTCTTTTCTTAGTTTTAACCGATACAGCCTATCACCTAGATATAACTTGAAGCTTCATCAATTAGTCTCCACTATTTCTTAATAGAGAAAACCCTAAGGGCGATAGGAAGGCGTTGGACACTCTCACGTATATGCTCTTAAGTTAGTGCTCCTTTAGAGTCCTTCAACCTTTCAACGATTTTGAGATGTTGCAGCGCATGACGCATCTTCAAGCCATTGACGACCCTTTCTACGCGGAGTAGAGAATTAGTGTTATTTTTGTGGTGTTATTATGTTTTTAATCTTAAGATTTATTTTCTTTTTATGATTTAATGTAAGAAATTTCGTGGTTTCGTCGGTATTTCATAATGTAGCACTTGTAGATATTTTCTAATATGCTATTAATTATTAATTTAATATATATATCTAAAAGCTATATAAATATTATTACTAATATTATATATTATATAATTTAATAGTATTATATTATTATTAAATTTATAAATAATATAATATAATGATATAATATAATAATTATTATAGTATTATCAATAGACAGTGGTAGGAGTGGAAGTGTGGTTCTAAATATTGGAGGCTAGTTCGATAGGAAATATTCTACATACTTTAATTAAGATTGATAAGGATATAAATATGAAATTATATATATTAGATAAAGTTAACATATCCGGGTTATGTTTAGCTTTAATTTGCTTATTACTAATATAAACTATTATCTTCCTTATTAATACATTTTAATATTTGAAGATTTCTTGGTAAGGGTTTAAGCTTGTCACAAACTTGCAGCAAAAGTTCTCCTGTTTAGGAACATATTGAGAGCCTAATAAATCTCGATGTTACAATCACTCTTTAGGTCAAAGATAATGATGAGTCATATACTAGACCAATACTATGAGTTTTTAGGAACAATTTATCCAGGGCTGACTAAAAGATGAGAAATGAGATTGAGGGTAACCTCAATCAATTTGATCTACATTAATATTGAACAGCAAGATTTTCTATTACATCCTCATAAAAATATTGGGGATAATTACGTTTTAACCTCTATAAAATATATTATTTTTGGATTAAAATTGAAGGTGTTTGGTTACAGTTTGCTATCCCTTCCAATATTTATTTTTATCTCATATATCAAATCAAATTTAATAAATTTAATATATCTATATTAGGTCATCTTTTTTGATGACCTTTTCTTACCTATGATCTCGGGGACAAGGGCCCAATATATGTATGTATACATATATAATAATAATATATAATTTATATATATATTATTTAGATTATTATGATATCTCTTCGTTCTTATAATATATATGTTTTTCATTAAGGTAGATATGTATATAGTTATGCTATCATATATATGGCGTATGTCTATATAGCTATATTGTATCATTCATTATATTTTGTCTGGGCTATATTATTTACCTATGTAGCGCATGATCAGAGTTCAGTATCATAGTATTATGTTTGAGAGAGCAGGTGTAGCACGTGCCACGCATTGTACACCTATTCTGTTGTTGTATTTGACTTATGCTTTTTTACACTTATGACCCATTTCTGATATTTATGTTTATGAGTATGTATATCATTTTTCATTCACTATTACCGTCGTTCGGAAGTCACCTTTTATATGTTGTCGCGTTATTACTTAATTATTGTTTGTGTGACGGGGATGGGATCAGTCGAGGAGCGGTATCGAGCGTATGTCCATCGGCCTCGAGGTGTTTGGATGGGTTACTTGCGGTAATCGCAGGTCTCGTTAAGATGCTATTTGCGGCCAAGCCTCTGAAATACTGCTTATCGCGAAGAACGGTACTGTTCACTCTTATACTACATCTTTTCGCTGAGGGATGTATATAGAGAGATTAAATAAAAGAAAGCTTTCAGTGAAGAGAAAATGAAATTCAATAATAAGAGGAATCCGGTAGTTCATATGAATTCTCGCACTACTATCATCTTAAAGTAGTAGGCTAATGTTTATCTTTTCTGTGTTATTGATACCTTCTGAGTCATCTCCTGCTTTTAAGAATCTTATAAGAATATGTGCCAGCCCACGGTTTTCTCGCAGGCAGACAATTGAATGGAGTCTTGAGCGTAAAGCTCATTTACTTCGTTTGTGAATCTCGTTTAATTAGTGGTAAACCCAACTTGCCGGTATAATATAATGAATTTATATAGAATTTATAATAACTCATTTATAATCTTTTGGATTTTTAAATAAAGATTTGATCATATAGCCATGGGCATTTTGATGTGTATCCCGATATTATTTTTGTATACTGCCAATCTCCCGGGAGCGTCTGCTATGGAGGTGACAGCGAAGTCGTTTTGTTTTATGGAATCTTTTCCTGATTACTAGCGAGTCGTTAAATAGGGTATTTATTTTGTGGCTGTTAATATTTATGGTTCTTTCACGGCGTATGGTTTATAAAAATTTGCAGGTCTTTTAGATTGTAAGGAGTTTGATTATGCTGTATCTGAATAGTTTTTGACTCATTCATCCTTTGTGGTTCTGGTCTATTTGTTTACCTTACTGATTTTTGTGTGTCTTCGTGCTTCCTTATTATATATTTCTCGAAGTTGTGTGGTGTGTTTGTGTCTGTGAGTCTAAAAGTGCGTTGTGGCATTGTTGATAAGTGCGAGATCTTGAACAGGCGTGGGCTTTCTTATTTTGACTTGGACACACATTCAAATGCTTATTGGCAACGCTTGAACTTGCGAATGCCACTGCCATCTGGAAATAACCACCTTCTACTAACCCTAACTTTTATATTGCTCTTTGTTCTGGAGACTCTATATGGCTACAGAATCCATCACCATTTCAACTTCCGTTGCGAAGATCAACTATAATACTATTTTATCAATAATTCCGCCTCCTGAAGGTGGAATATCGTGTCCATTATCGTGAGGATATATTAATCTATTCCTATTACACACGCCACTTGATTTCTCGAGAATCTACAGATACTCCACAGAGCCTTTGCGATGTTCTGTGGCTTAAAATCTATATTCCCTGTCTATACACTAATTTTATGCTTCTCGCTACTTTGGTACTTCTTATGAGATAAGAACAGCCACTATCTTCATCGCCGTCCCTTACCTTAATCTTCTGGATACTCGGCTTTTCTAATTTTTTCTCACGTGCGTAGATTACTTGGTAATTCAAATCTTCTTCACTTTGATACCCGATGATAACCTGAAGTCCTCTAGTCGATAGGACATTTCAATGTACACAACGACTGAATGCATGGGTGTCTGGCTCTGCTCGATACTTTGAAGATCTTATAGCCATAGGGGAGCTAAGTTCCCAGTATATAGATTTTCCCCATTGGTTGATATTACATCAAACGCGAATTCTGGATTCTGACTGAGTATTAAATAGTATATCCGCGACAGAGGGCCTAGAAATGTTCGTAGGGAATAAGGTTCCCAATTGATCACAAGAGAATTTACCCTTGTAACACTATTTGACTCTTAAATTATAGTTTCTAATATCTCTATCGTAGTTATATTCTTGTCTCATCTATAAAATTTATACATCTTACTTTATCCTTATTCTTTGCGCGGCAATCTAAAACTTACTATTTTTGCGAAAAAAAATCAAGGCATAAAAATATTTAATCTCAATTTATATTTTAATACTATTCTCCAACATTCTCGCAACTTGCCTTTGCGATATTTTTTCTGGCAGCTCCTGATCGAGGCGAATTAGGAGGTACATAGAGCGTTGCGTTCTTAAGAGCTAACATATTGGAGTGACCCTGCTATATGACTACTGGACGCTTCGGCTTCCTGCCGGATCCCTAAGAAGTTTGGAGAACTCGTCATTTAGTTATTAAAAAATGTAGAGAGCTGCAGGTTCTCGATTCTTATTCTTTGGACGTAAATCTTTCATTCTCTCAACAATGCGTCATAGTATACGATTATCAAAGTGGCTTCGTCTACTCTGGCCATTTTTACATCATATACAAGGTGCAGAGACAGGGGTGCAGTACCGGGGATGATAGGAACTAAAAGTTCATCCATCGTTTCTTCGACTAATGCAACTCACTTGGCAATGTTTCAGTTTCAGCTAGAAACTTCTATTGCCCACGCCGCCGATACTCTTCAGAAGAGAGTTCAAAGCGGGAGCCGTGTATCATAAACAGAAATTGTGCAGGGAGGAACATGAAACCACTCCGTCATGGTATCAATCTTCCCATATGGCAAACTTTCATTCTTGGCCTATCATGGTTCCCAAGAAAACAAATAGCTTCTGAACATGAGTAATATAGTAAATCATTTAACTTCTAACCCAAACTCAGCTCTTTATTCGCATTTGAGGTGACTGAGATTGCATTATACTAGCGATGGTATATACTGAGTAATTAATTGCATAGCGATTTTGTGTAACTAACTCAAAAGCATTGAAGGAATGAATGGTCCACTTCAGCGGGTCTATCTTGAAGACTTCTTATTTTGGAGTCCTCATAACTTCAACGCTCTTAGAGAACAAAGTCCGAATTCTGTGTATCATCAATCTTTTGGGCCTGCGTCCAAATATTCCTATGCTACACCTCATCGTAGGCGCCTCTATTCCTTGGACCTGAACCGGCTAAAATTATTTCCATTTGCACGGAAGGAAATGGGTCTATCTGGTTGTGCTAAATCATGATTGATAACGATTTAGACAGCGTGTAGAGTGGACCCAGGAGTACTGGTCGATTCCTTGAATCTCCGGAGTTCTTGATGGGAAAGATGTGCCTTCCTGTCTCCAATAAGCCCTACCAAAAAACCTCGGTTCAATAACATATTCTCTATGAACTCATATTACTAGCATATTCTCTCAGTGTTGGAAGCGCCATAATTCACAACAACCTAATTCGAAAAAGAGGGATCTGCTAACTGATCCATATCTAACTTAGGTCAGCATTTATTCTCATTTAACTTGTATATTCCTCGTCTAAGATCCTGTGAACTTTCTTAACTCTCACCGTTATGATCATCTGAATCTCATCACCTGTCTCCCGATGCCAGTAACGAGCTTTCGGGCGTCGAGATACTACTGATGGATAGTACTACTCCTATTTAGTCATCTAGATTGTGGTGGTCTTTCTGGCCCTTAGGAACTACTGTGAAGACTTGTTGATGACGCTTGATCATAAGACCAAACATTTGACCGGGTATGGCAGCGTCACTGCTCTCCAGAGTCTACTTCTTTGGGGTTTTCATTCTTCTCTTGCTTATCTTTACTGTCTAGCGCTTACTCGAATATTCTGCCATGCAATCTGTCCGAGACTCCTCATTATGTTCTAGGGAGCGAAAACATCTCTTATTTTTTGTTGCTCAAGTCAACTAGTGGTGTTCCTCAGGTTTGTCTTATCCTACTTTATTCTGCTTTTCATCAATAGATCCTTCACTCCGCATAAATCAACCTCTATCACCATTATGCCTGATGACTCTACCCTTCATTCTTCAACTCGTAACAATTCTGCTCCCTCTTTATCATTCACAAGAAATTGCCTTTTCGTCTTAATCTTTCCGATTCTATTTTCTCGCTGATCTGGATAGAATTTCAGGCTTGGGTCGTCTCCAAACCTTATGAAATTTAATTCTTAAAAAAACCCAACTTCTACACAAATCTCGCTCTCTAAGACACCTAACTTTCCTATCTTCTTTCACGGTTCTCTTCGTCTCTCCTGTTGACAATATAAACATCCGTGGCAACTTTAGCATAACAAAAAATGTTTGAAAACTCAAATCTACATATGTGCTAGGGTAGGCCTCAAACGAAACTGAGAAAGTTCTGTTTAGTACGCGAAGAACTTATTTTCCTTTCTCAGTATCTCCAGCCTTACAAGGGTCTCATCGCCCTTCGTATGGATACTGAGCTTCTCGAATACGGAGCAGGCTCTGGTGGTTGAGACCCGGCTGTATTTGACTAGTGTCAGTCACAGGGATGAACAGAACTGTATGTGAACAATGTTCCGTTGGCCATATACTAGTCCTCGACTTTACCCATCTATAGATTGATACGGCGCGATGTTGTGGCTTTATCCCTGTTCCTGTTCTTTTCTTTCTATAGGTACTGTAGCGGCAAGTGATCGAGGGAAACTTTCTCTTCTGCGGACCGACCGGACCTTTACGACTCCATCTTGTACACAAGGGCTTGTGTTTATGCACTATGAGTGTTTTGTTGTTGGATTCTTAGAAGCCCCAGACGAGTTCGCTGCGGTGCTGCGTTCTCATTACCTTATCGACTCTGCGTGCATCTCTGTAGACGAAATTATCTCGCGTGCCATCATCTGCTCCTTATATCCTCTAAGCTGAGATTCACAACTCCTACAGTTTAAGCCGCAAGACATCATAGAGTGGCTCATTATAGACATAAGACTAATGCGTTAGATATTATTTAAATATAAGCTAAGCGCGGTTCACAGGTCTTCTCCCATCAATCATGAATAAGGATCTGCCCGGTGCTAGTGCGAGTTACGATCAACTGTACAAGAAACGCTTAGAATACAATAAAGGTTCTTATAACGCGAATTATCCAAAATGCTCTAAGCCTAAAGCCTGACCCACCGGAACCAGGCGACAAGAATTGGCGAGCGCAGTGGAATCGGATGCCATCCAGCCCTGACTAGAATGCATTTAAATCAGGCATACACAAGAGAGGGGGCTCTAAGACAAAATCTTGGCTTCACATTGTATATAATACTATGAAATAAAATAAAAGATTCACACTAGCATTTATTGCTGTGTCACAGCGCTCTTACCTGCACCCCCTGGCAACTAGCATCTCTAGATGTCAGTGCAAACTGATTGTTGTTGAAGCTATTAGGTGACCTAGAGGCCAAATTTAACCTCCTACTGAACACTGAGGATTGGATATCGCTGGTAGAGTCGTAATTGTAGAAAGGATTTCGGGGGTCCACCAGAACTTAGGAGCATTCATGACATCTCAGGGGTCACCTTCAAAGGTAATTCCACCAGCTAAGGGCTGCATCGTAAAACTGAAGCAGCAGTCATCAAGGGAGAAAGAATAATTCAATTCATCTGTAATGAGGGATGATTGGAGGCCTACGAAAACATGAGATGTCTGCTACAGTAATGAGAATCCTTGCGATGCGGTGGCATGAAGTTCCTCAAGGTGTTGCATTAATTATCAGTGCTTGCAGGGAATATATTATCGTGCACCTGTAATTCTCAGTCGAGAGCGAGGCGAGTTAGTGTGTATGGTTTAGGAATTTCCAGCTGCGCCAGATAAAGGAACAGGCCTTGCCAATGAGCTATGAGTTGTATGTTTTTGCATCACAGATTGTGAATTTGAAATTTTGGAGTATTGAATATGTCTATCTGTATATCTTAAAAGAGTATATTATGGGTATTAATCGATTTTGGAAGAATAGCATTTTTTTAAATGTTTGTTTTTCAGCGGGGTATTAAATTGAGTGTCTCTTCTTCATTTTATATGGTATTCTTTATGATGTAGCAGTTAATAGGTAATTTTCTTTGTGAAATTTTTGTAATCATTGTTAAACACAGTGAAAGACCAGTATTTTTATATAACTTTGTTAATACCATACTGGAAATGAGAAATGGAATAAGTTGTTGGTTGAGAGTAAACACAAAACGAATAAAAAGGGTATGTATATTATATTGGTAGCATTAAGTGTCGGAGTTACTTCGAATTAAAGATGGTCAGGCTCATTTTACGTGTGTTATTATACGATATATATGGTGGTAGAGCTGTGAGGCACAAACCAATATTGATGAAATAAGATGTATTAACTAGAGTATTTGGTTTACAGGACATACATATCTCTGTGATGTAGTTGGCCTAATCAGTGCTGTCAGGATTTAGGCTAACATGTTTTGCTACTACTTATTTCTATACTTCTGTCGATATTTTGTACGTTAGATGTATATTTTATAAGATCGCAGTACGGTTATCGGTAATCGATGAGACAGCACATAAAAAAATTATAGAGTTATCTGAGTATCGCCCTCTTTTTTGTGGTATGGCGGTACACTCCGCCTAAGTATATTATATTATAATAATATTTATATGGAGTTAGGTATTAGTATTGTAAGATTATGTTATAAATTTCGCTAGAATGTTAATAATTTAATAATTTAATAAGTATAAATTAAACTAAATTTGTAATAAAGTAATAATTATATGTATTATGTATATATATATGTTAAGTAGTTCTGATATTAATAATATATTTAGGTTATACTGTGGTCGTTGTTCGGAATCTAATGCATGATTCCGAGTTCGTGTATGTCTCTCCATCACAGATCTTGACTCCGTACGTGGTATATATAAAATTGTAAACGATGGATACGTTAGTCTTTTATTATGTCAATTCTGTACAATGTGAAAATTCTTCAAAGCACACTAATAATAATGCCAGTACATAAACTGTGCGTCTTATATAATAAATAGAATCTCAATGGATATGTTACATTATCAATAAATGGAACTTTTAAAATTACATTTAATTAAATAAGAAAAAACGTACTTTTAATTAATTAAGAGTCCTAAAGAGTAAAGTACTATTATTATCATTATATCAAGATATTAAAGTTATCTTCCTTAATTGAACATGAGCAAAAATGAGTATTGTTAATCAAAAAATTTGAATGAATCATTTATGTTTATTATTATTTTATAATACAATAAATAGGATTCATGATGTATTAATAGATAAGTATATTATAGTTACAATAATATAAAAGTGTTGATGTATTCGAGAGTATATTAGTCAAAGATATATAAAATATATCAATTGATAGAATTGAATTCGGTTAGTATAACATACTGCAAAGACATACTTTATTCGTTAAATAAACAATAATAGTTAGAAAGATGTTTTAAAAAGCGTAAATTCACAACAACTTTAAATATTCCACTATAATTGAGATATTGATTATTTTATTTAAATTTTATTATATTTATATGACTATTTGTTTATTATTATTAAATATTAGTATAGTTTTATTTTATATTCCATTTTAGTCTTTAAAATACATGTGTGTTTAGACGTTGGTCATGTTAGTTGTTACAATGTAATTTTATTTTAGTTTTTATTAACGATTTATGATAAATTTAAGTGTCACGCTTCTTTTGATGTACATAATTTTGTGTTGTCGGATAGAGTTAATTTGTATACCGGTGAGAATTCGTTTGTGCTTTGTCCTCACCTTTTTTTGGACAGAAAGACATTTTACTGTCCTTTATGTTCTATTTATTTTTAAATTGGAATAAACAATAGAAGAAATAATTATAGCATATATGGGGGGTGGGGCAGGGGGGGTGGGTGGTGATATTGGAGATATATATTATATATATATTAGTATTTACATGTGTTTCTTATACAATATAGTCTATTACACCTATATTATATATTTTGATATGTAACTTATTACTTAGTATATTATTATTTAGTAGTATTTATTCTATTTAATATTATGGAATATAATTATTGATTATAATTTGCATTCTGATTATGGTATAAATATATTATGATATTATGATTAAACGGTATACGGTTTATATAATATTTATGTTATAAATTATTTAATTATCTGTATGTAAATATTAATTTTAGAGATTACATCCAGTGCTATTCGTGGTCTGCCTGAGATAATAGAGAGGTCTAGAGTTTGAATAATTAGTATGTGTAACATCACACTATAGTAAGTATGAATACTATTATCAAATATATTATAGATCTGTTTGTTCGAGTAGTTCCTATAACGCAGACCTAAAGAATTTCAGTAGCGTTGATTTCTATGTGAGCTAAGTGATATTTTGTGGTGAAGTTATTATTATGTTGTTAAAAGATAGCTTTGTTATGTTAGTAGTTTAATTGTGCTGTGGTTAAGAGTTGCTTGTTTGTATATCGGGAGTTGTTGGTGATTTTGAAATTTTTTGTAAAAAAAATAATGTAGTTTATTTTGATATTTTTGATTTTTTGGATTGTTTGGCACTTTCTATAATTTGAAGTTTCAAATTTTAATACATGACAAAGAAATCTAAAATAGAAAAAATATCAAAAAATCAACATTTGTTTTTATTAAAAAAAACCAAAAATCGACTAAAATTGCATCTGCCGATTTTTTAAGTGGGTCTTTGCTAAGTGGATTTAGCATTTATTAAGGTGCACATTTGGGTGTACAATATGCATATTGTTGGTTTGTATAGTAAAGTAAGTTAGTTTTGTATGCTATGTTATCCGAAAATGGAGCACATCGATAATGTGACCCATGAAGATAGTTCAGATACTCTTTGAGGGTAGGGAGGGAGGGAGGGCGAGGGGCTGTGGTCTGATTTAACTGCTTTAGGCATCAGTAAACTATCATACCTTTACTGCTCGATTTTTATATCAAACGAACTGTAATTTTTATGTTATGTTTGGATAAAAACTTTGTTATGTTTGCAAATTTTCGTGTGGGAAATACTGATAGTTAATATAAATATTAAATTTGGTATTGTATAAATATTAGTTATGTACTTCTCTTTTGTAAATGTTATTATATTCAGTTGATCTGTTTTATAATCTATGAGAAGGTTTGTATACAATTTTTTGTTAAATATTACTTCGTGTAGTGTAAGAATTAACACTAGAGCATATCGCTTTGAACTCAGTATGAATAGGTTTCGTTTTTGTATGTAGTTCAGTTACTTTACTGTTGTTAAAGTAGTGGAACTTTGTTAATGTTAGTGTTTTTTTTTGTAGGTGGTGGTTAGAGGTTTGTCGTTGTACATTATATATTCTTAGTACAGATGATGCTATGTTAGTTTCTTTATTAAATGTGAAAGACTTTGTTGTTTAAGCATATATTCCTATTAGTTAGTATATAAAGAACTTTTTTTATGCTATGTTTAATCCAAAAAGGATACTCGAAATGTGACCTGAAGCAATAGATCATATGGTGGGAGGAGGGGCGGAGAGGAGGGTGGTTTCGATTTACTGATTTACTGCTTTAGGAAGGGGTGTAAAAATTGCCTAATTTTTTAAGTTATAAAACATAAATGAGCTAAAAATTTTGGTAAAATATGACTTGAATCAGATAGATCAATGTATCATGGGACGGGAAGGGAGGGGTTTGAGGATAGGTATGGGTGGAGTGGTTTTGACTGTTACTGCTTTAGGGTAATGTAAAAACAAAAAATTTTGTTGTAAAAATATGACCTTGAATCAATAAGATCAATCGGATGGGTGGGACGGGTAGGGGATGGGTGGTTTGATTTACTGAGTTTAGGTATAGCAAAGAACATAACAAGTTTTAGTAAACAAATGACGAATCATAGATCATGGATGGAACAGCACTTAGACGCATGAAAAAAGTAGAGGCCCCGGAACGGAACAAGGATTTCCTATGGATTTCCAACCCTTTATTTAAAAGGATGGCCTTCCCATTGGGCCCTCGGGCAATCCTCCTACCTACTCTTCGGACTCCTATGTTTCCCTGCTCTTTCCCCACCATTCCTCTCTTTTCATTCTCTCTTCTACTTGACCACGTGACTTGTTTTTGACAGATATAAATCTATCTGATTTTCATTCTTGGTATTCGCTAAAAGGGATTATTCTTTGGTATTCTTCAATGTGAAGAATCGTGAGGTCACATGGACTTACGAAATCTTGAGCCCGTGTTTTACGAGCAATAAAACATAAAAAATGCCAATGAAGATAATAAAAAAGCGATTTGAGTTAAGCAAAAGTGTTGCAATAGATCTTAAGCTTGAAACATTTCATAATGATCGAAATTATTTTTGAAAAATTATAGGTTTTTATGATCCAATATAATCAGTTTTATCCCCTTTCTTAAATATGGGAAATATGGATTTTTACAAATATATATATAGTAATATATATTATATATATATAATATATAATAAATATTATATATTATATATATATAAATATATATATATAATAATATAAGTATATATTATCATAATATATATAAAATATATATATATAATATTATTTATAATAGTATAATATAATATATAGTATATATAATTAATTAGCTTAATATATATATATATATAACTATATAGTATAATTACGTATATACTACAACCTGTTACAATTATTCTGTCAATACAGTGCCTTCACATTCGTTGCCTTATTTTTCATTCCCCAAAAAAAATTTTTTTGGAGAGTAGTTGACTAAAAATCGAGAAACTCTTTTTGACGTTTTCGTCGTTTCGAGCATAAAGTAGCGAAGCAATATTATAAAATTATAAATATTATACTGTATATATATATAATAAGTAGATAATAATATATAATAATAAGTATATATATATACATATATTATATATATATAATTATATGATATATATAATTAATATATATAGATTATATAATGTATAGCCTATATAAGTTATAGAGTAATATATAGTAGATATAGTATAGGAAATATAGTTGGACGATATATACCTACTGTCGTACAATTATTTGCCAATAAGTGGCTTAGCCATTCCTTGCCCCTTGTGTTTCATTCTCACCCCAAATCGGGAAAATGGAAAGTCACTTTTTTAGTCAATAACTTTTTTTTAGCAATAATAAAGAATAACAATTTTTACAGTCATGTATAGGTCAAAAACTTTTTTATACTTTTCATGGTATTGAACATAGCAGGTAACATTTAACAGTTTCTAGTGATACACTTAAAGTGAAAATCCATCCCATTCATACCGCATCTTGGCTATAAAATATATATTATAGCCGTGTAGATATAATATAATATATTAATAAGTAGTATATATATATTACTGATTAGAATTATATATATAGTGTAAGTATATATATATATATATACTATAATTACTATATAATTATATATAAATGGAGGGAGAGATATTGATCATGCATCTATGGTGTCAATTGGCAATTCGCTATCTTGTCTGGTGTTGTTTATTCTCGAAAATGTTTTTTTAATACAGTCTGGAATGGTTTCCATTTCTGATCCAGGCTGTGATACTTTATGTTATTTATTATATGTCTTCAGTTATTTTGAAAACCCTTATAACAGATACGATAACTATACCAGTTGTTTTCTTCTTTAGTACACTTGTTATATTAATCATTGTAGAATGATATAATATAACTTAATGATAACAGCAAGGCAACCAGGAGCACAGAGTGATAGTAAAATAATAATTGGAGCTGAAATTGATAGCACAAGAAGTTGATAAGCCTTTCCTACTGTCTCAGGGTCAGTGCTGGACAATTTATTGATTTTGTCGATTAAATACTAACAGATTTGTATAATGTTAATAGTAAACTAGACGTCTTATTACAGTTTACTAAATCTTGTGCTCTGCTGGAAGGCTTTTTGACATCATTAGTCCCCATTTAAGAAAAAACCCTCTTGGATATATCAGGGTATGTTTCTTAAATAGTAGAATTATGTGACTTCATTTAACTGTCAATATGTAAATAATAAATTATGGTCCAAATATCCAAATCATGTTTATATTTGACAGGCGTCTGATATGTGGATTCATGCCTGAACTCCTTCAACATTCAAATCCTGGGATTCACTGAATCCTTCAAGGCGTTATGATTGTGGGATTCAATCCTGAATCCTTCTTCTTATTCTGGGCTACGTTTCAATCTTGGGATTCCTTCTTTTCTTTTTGGCTGATAATCTTGAGTGGGATTCCTTAAGTGATCCTTATCCTCCGGTGCTATTTTAAAGTTGGAATTCATCCTGATCTTTCTTCTTGAGGAGTGTTTTCGGAGTTGTGGTTCATCTGGATCCCTCTCCCTGCCAATTCTAACGTTGGGATTTGGCCTGATTCCTTCCTCTTTAATAGTACTTCAGCATAATTGTATTCTCCTGAATCATACTCACCGCTTGGAACCATTCCCCCAGTCAATTCAGTTAAGTCATCATTTATTCACAATTGTTGAGTCTGGATTTCTGATTCCCTTGATTTTATGCATGAGCAATATTTGGAAGCGTTCGGTTTCCACTCTCGTATCTGATCCTAGAGCTGTCTGTGCTCGTGTACATATTTTTCACCTTGGAACCTTTAACTTGCCCTCCAAGGTGTATTAACTAATTCTATTTAATCCTAATCTTTTATTTATATATTGTGGGTAGACTGTGGTACATTAAACTTTTGTCAGACCTCCCACCATATATTCTGAGCGATTTAGTAAAGATAACACTTTGTTTTATGGAGTGTCACTATCCTTCATGTTGATGCTTTTTGGTATTGTTACTCTAAATCTTCGAGACCTCTATCGGGATCTCTTCGAGACCTCTATCGGGTTAACTTTCGAGAAAGCTCCGGGAAACGAGCAAATAATTCTATCATCTTCCTTAGGTAATAAATCTTAGATGGTATACATTTTATATCGAAAGTTTCACAATCGCATCACCTGAAAGTCGATTCAAGTCAGGCAGGCCGACGGAATCGCCCTGAAGAACTAACTTCCTCCGTACGAGAACAATCTAATCGCTCCCGTAATAACCCATGATGGTGTCAGGTGGTATGCTGTGCTCTGACTAGACCCTTCAAACAACAACCTCATCTCACAAAATACATTGACGTAATGCTCCTATAGGTCTTATGACTTCCGAAACTCACAATCTTCGAACTTCAGTATTCCAACCAAAGAAGCGGAGACGAAGACCCTCACGCGTCGAGAACACTTGGTTGATCCAGCGTTACTCTTTTGCGCCACAGTAGAATAAATTTAAGTGAGGTTTGCATGGAGGCCATGTGATTGGGTCCGTGGTTCAGCGCTTCGACCGTGCAGACTAGGATTGTGACTCGCTCACATCGTCATATTTATTTTTGAAATAAATCATCGATTCTCTTCAGTTTTTTCAAGAAAATTTAAAAATAAGTAGCTATATTGGAAACAGATCGAGAGTAGTTAGTAACAGACCCTCCATACATACTTGAAGAATTCCTTTCCTTTGAAAACTTACAAAAGAAAAGTCAGAAAAACCTCAAACAAGACGAACGTTTGGATCACAAGCACAGGCATGCTGAGGATCAGCCATGACGGATTGTGGACTTTGATCCATCCCGGTGCTGCTGTGTTGCTGTTAAAGATCCATGATTTAAACCAGCAAATCTGCGTGTTGATCATAATCAAGATAATGTAGGAATGAATGATTAAAAATAACAAAAGGTGAGAAGTTTCCCAACTCTGACATACCCTTAGTTACCAAATCTGACTTATCTTTAGCTCTCTAACTCGACCAAACCTTTCACTGAGCCCTGAGATCGAGCTATCGTTATTAACTAAACCCATCAACAGGTGTTAAGTGACAAGTCAATTGGCTCAAGTGAAACGATACTAAGTCGGGTAAGGTTGAACACAGATAAGTTCCATGATCAAGGTCAAGGTATTCCGCCTAACTTTGATTCCCATTATGTGCCTATGCCTAAAAATACCACTTCTTTCTATGATCGTGAGAAAGAAACTTTTAGTGCATCTCAAGTTGGAAGATTGAAGCGATTTTCAAAATTTTACACGCATGTACGTACCTACAGACCTTCAAATTCTTTCTATCATAATATTTTTTATATAGGATGATAAAAAGAAACCAGGAAATTTATTCCTAATCCTAATCTTATTCCTAATCCTAACCTTATTCCTAATCCTAATCTTATGCCTACTCATAATTTTCTTCCTAAACCTCAACTTCTTCCTAATCCCAATCTTCGTCATGATTCTATACCCCCAGTCAATTACTTCACCCAACCTAAGTCTCTCTTTAGAACTCCCGATATGGGCAGAAACGATAGAGATTCTCTATCCCCTATCAATAGAGGAAAGGCTGACTTTTCTGAAAAGTATAATAGATTACTACAGCCTCAATGAGAACAAATTCCCTTCAATCAATATCCAGAGCACCAGATGTTTTCGACTGGTTCTCAGTCGCATTCTGGTTATAATCCCCAAGGATATTCCCAACGACTGCCTATGCGTCGTATTCCTGACGACGATGAACCTTCACATGTATTGCAGGACCCACATGACAAAGAGACTTGAATGCTGGAAGGGAGCCATTGTGCTTCCTTACTCAGTTACTACAAGAACTCTCAGAAGCTTAAGGTTGTGGATCCTGGAAAGTTTAAATACGAATCGGAACAAGATCTCTTAGTCTACCTGGCTGATTTTGAGGCTTATTGTAGCTTAAACTACCCTAATCTAATGCCCATCACCAATGGTTACGACTTCTTGGCAGCTAGAAGGCAAATTCTTGAACATATACCGAGAGATCATCAAGGACAACCGTAGAATACTTCTCTGTAAGGGATAATCTTGTGGTTTGGTATCCGTGATTTGAGGAGACGAAAGAATACGAAATACAGAAGTATTCATTCCGCTCCACCGACTACCCTAACGAGAGCATCAAAATGTTCCGCCCTTCGGTTAGAGCGCTAGCATAGTAAGGCATATCCGGGTTACTGATATGAAGATCTATGAATGTCAAATAGAAATACTGTGTCTATCGTAGTTTGCCGGTGCCTTAGAGTGTTGAGATATCGTCAGTCATGTATTCATGGATGGAGCTGGACCGGTTATAGGTAGAAGCTCCATGGGAAAATATAGTGAATTTTGCGGACTCTTTAGACAGCAATAACACTGCTTTCCCAAATTCAATGTCAAACAAATCCACTTGAGGTCGGCCCATCAACTTATTTCCCGAACTGACCAGGTGGTGGACTTAAACGAATCTGTTGAGTCAGTAAATGCAGATCATGCTGCAGCTCCCTGGATGGACTGATGTGTTGCGTAAGAAGGTTGAACAGCGTAAACCTAAGTCTTCAATTAACCTTAAACATCGCTCTTCTAATCTTGGCCAACGTAGTCCTCCGGAAAGAAATAATAGCAGTCGTATTGTCTACAACACTGTTCGAAATTCACCACCAAGTAATGACTGTTCCAGAACTCAGAATAATCGTAATGCAAATCGAAAGGGTCGTTCAGGATCGGGAGATCGGATGAATATCTTGTGTGACTACTGTGAGAAGCGAGGACACGAAATGCAGGAATGCTATAAGTACTTGGGAGTCTGTAGCTACTGCAAGAACACGTGCCATTTTAAATACCTGAAGTGCGAGCTACGGAACTCTCCTCATCATCTCCAGTAATACCCGGAAAAGTGGTATGTCCCTTTTGTGGAGGTCCCCACGCGGGAATGAGGTGCTAACGCACCCCTCCACGATCAAGTGATCCCGAACGAACTCCTCCTAGAGAATACCTTCAAGGTGCGGTAAAGAAAGTATATTCGCGATCATATTCCCCTGAAGAGAAAAATTCGGCTAAACCAACTGAGAAGCCGCTTCCCCAACGCCTATTTCTGGACCCGTGTGAAACCTGTAACGTGTCTCACTATGAAGGTCGTTGGCAAAGGGGGGTTTGCTGAAGCCGCGCCCGCCAATCATTAAACGACTAGTCACCACAGAGATGAGTCAAATCTGTGGAAAGGACTGGAAATGCTCTGTAAAGCAGAACGTGGAATGACCTCGCTAATTAACTTTATGGGATACCTCCATGAGTAATTCTCGCATAAACCTATGTCCTATGCTAGTGAAGACAATGGCTCGTTTGCTATTACTTGTGCCAGGCGATATAGACCTTTGATCGTCTGTAGTCAAGTTGGATGTCAGGATTGCTCCCAATTTATGATTGCCGTTGTAGATAGTGGGGCTGGAGTAAATTTAATAAGCTCAGAAATTGTTTCTTTCCTAGGGAATTCAAAAGAGCTTTTGGCTTCCGAAGACATAGGAGTAAGGGCCATCAGTGGTTTTGGAAATAGAGAACGAATTCCTATTGTTCCCTATGTAAATATAATCCTGAGGTTTAATATGGTTTTGTAACTCATCCTTCGGCGTTTTTCATAGTTCCCCAGGAATACATGGTAGATAACCCATTGATACTGGGAACTTGTGCTCTTAGGGATAATCACTTATTACCTGACATGTCCCGAAAACAATTGATTCATCTTCAAGGAAAAAAATTGACTGTGGTGGCCGATGGCATATCAACTTGTACCCAGTCCAATTTAAAGTCCTCTACTATACAGGTGAAAAACGTGTCAGTATCAATACTAATATTAATGATACGATGTTATCTACGATCAAAATAATGATCGTACTCTTCGATATTTATTGAAGGGATTTAAGAAAAATGATAACAATATAAATTGGCAACAAGTTCCTAAACCATACAAAAGTCATTCTAAACAAATGGTTTTAGAAAATGACATCTTGTACTACCGAACTACGTCCGGGAATCTGTTATATGCAATATCTTTGGACTTACTAATGCACATAGTTCTGGGACTCCATGTATCCTGTGCCCATATAG
>JABUQX010138678.1:0-5000 GCA_015478945.1 Trachelipus rathkii
TGGTTGTAATGTTTAAGAAACTAAAACCAATAAATAAATAGTTTTTATGTTATGTTATACTAAAAGAAATTACTTATATATGGCTTGAATCATAGAATTCAATGGATCACAGAAGGGTAGGAAGGTGGCGTGGATACAGTTTGATATTTACTGTTTACTGATTTTAACTGCTTTAGGTATGTAAAAATTGCCAAAAATTTTTTTAAGTTTATAAACATAAAAAAGAAAGAAATTTTAGTTAAAACAAAATATTTCAAACAAGAATAAGCAAAAATAAATAAAAAGCTATGCTTTATGTGATCAATATAATGACTTGAATCAAGAAAATCAGTAGAAGAAATAGAATCTGAGCTGGATAGATGAATAGATGGGTAGGAGGTCAGTTTGATTAACTGATTTACTGATTTACATTTTTATTAAGGTATGTAAAAAATGCAAAAAATTTTTTTAAGTCTTAAACATAAAAAGGAATAAATTTTTTAGTATAAACAAAATATTCTAATAGCAAATTAAACAAAATAATAATTTTTATAGTAAAAACAATGTTTAAAGAAAACAAACAAAATAAAATATAAAAGTTTTATGTTATAATGTTAATATACAATTAAATAAGATACTTATTAAATTACATGGCTTTAAATCAAATAGATCTAATAGATATGGAAAAAGGATAAGGTAGGATGTAGCTTGAGACAGGTTTTGAATGAAAAAGACTGATAATACTGATATTATACTGTCATATTAAAGTGTAAGTATAATAAGGAAATTTTTTAGATTAAATAATACATATATAAAAAAATTAAAGAATAATTTTTAGTTATAATTATCATAAATTGTCACCAGGAGAAACAGAACAATAAATTTTTAATAGTATTTAATTTTGTGTTATTTGTATAAACAGACACTTTTCATTCTCAAATATGTACTTCCGTAATGTTCATAAATAGATATTACAATAGATCATATAACTTAAAAGATACAATAAGATTCAATTGAATCCTCTAGAAAGGGTATGGTGATGGTACTGGTAATAACGTTTGAATTTAAACTGATTTAATCTTGTATATTTAATCTAATAGCTTTTAAGTATGTAAAAAATGCTACAATATTTTTAAGTTATAAACAATAATTAAAAATAGAATATATAAAATGTGTGTCATTTTTTAGTTAAAAACAAAATGTTTAAATAACAATACATTAAAACAAACAATTTTTTTGAATCAGCTACATACGATTGGATTTTAATAGAAAAGCAAAACAAAGAATATAAGACGACATTAGTCAGGATAATTATCAAGGGGACGATGTATTTAATAAATGATCTATACTTTATAATGGCTTAATATCAATAGAATTCAATAGATCTATAAATAGATCATGGAATAAATAAATAAAGATATCAAATAGAAAATAATAAAATATCAATAGATCATGGAAAAGGTAGGAGGATAGAGTGGGTTAATTTTAGGATTTATTGATTTAATTAAGATATTTAATTTATTTAAGGTAAGTAAAAATGCAATTTTTTAATTTAAGTTAATAAGACATAAAAATGTAAAAAGAATATTTATAGTATAAAATTAGGGAACGGAGTAAGGAGTTGGTTGTTTTAAGAAATCCTTAGATACTATAAAAATAATAATAGAGGGTTAATTTTTTTTGTAATGTTAAGAATTTTCATTTGTTATGAACACCATAAATTTTATTTATTTGATTTGAATTCAATAGATCAATAGATCTTAAATCCCACAGAAAAAAAAAATAGTAATACAAATTAAGATCACAGTAAGGGTTAAGTAAGTAATGAGGTGGTTGAGATACAGCTATTGATTAACATGTATTATTACTGATTTTAACTGCATTTAAGGTATGTAAAAATGCATATAAAATTTTTATAGTTCAATAAACACAGAATAAGATAAATTTTTTAAGTAAAAACCAAATATGTTTTTATATAGTGCAAATATAAATATAACAAATATAAATAAAATTTATTTATATGTTATACAATATATATTATAACAAAATTATCAGAAAAGAAAACAAAATCAAATAATAATAAATTTAGTTAATGCGCTAATTCATTAAAGAATTATAATAAAACACACCTATATGACTGGGTTAATACAAAGTATGTAGTTCAATAATTTAAGATCATATATTAAGAGTCAATATGAATTCAATTATGAATCACGTAAATGGGTAAATGATAAGTGAATCATAGCAGTGGGTGGTATTTAGTAATTTACTGATTTATCCTGATTATATCATGAATTTTTCTGATTTACTAAATTGATTTTACTGATTATTAAGTTAGTTTAACTTGCTATTATAAAGTGTATTGTAATTAAAAAAATGCAAATTTTTATGTAACATGACATTCATGCATATTTTGAATAAATTTTTTTAGAATATAAAATATAAAGTAAAAATATATAAAGAAATTCATGCAGAAATAAATAATTTTATATATGTAATATTATATATATATAATATAAACAATGAATGGCAGATAAAAAAGTTTCATATTAACAAAACCATTAATGTTAGTTTTTGATGGGTATGTTATTACAAAATATGACTTATGAATCAATATTATAAGATCAAATAGATTTCAAAATAGATAATAAAGATATATCAAATAGATCAATTAAGATCTATAGATTATAGATGGGGTGGAGAGGGTGGGTGGGTGGTTTGATTTACTGATTTACTGATATATTGATCTGCTGATTTAGGATATGTAAAATATAAAATTTCAAAAATTTATTTTTAAAGTTTATAATACATTAAAAAAGAATAAATATTGTTTATTATTAGTAAACACAAATGTATGTACGAAGAGACGAATGAGGAAAGAAGATGAGAGAGAGTAAGTAATTGTTATGGTTAGATGTAAGGGATGAGAAGAGAGAAGAGCAGAAGGAGAGATGATTAGAGAGAGAGAACAGATAGAGAAGAGAAGAAGAATGAGAATAGTAAATATATGCACCGTATACCTCGATCTATTGCCAAAATTATATACGTACTCTATACATATCGGGCAAGTGTAACTCAGTAGAATTTTCCCGAATTAGTATTTCTGCAATCGTACATAGGACCATCAAGATATGTATGCACTGTCATGGGAGCGAATATGTTGAGATATTAGCATGTCTGGAAGGACAGATTGTATGAGAATTCTATGTACGTGATTTAGCTGATTTACTGCCTCTTATAGCTATAAAGATTTGTACTTATATATAAGTAAACTAGGAGGGCTATAAGGTTTTATGAAGATATATTTATAACATAAATAGAGAATTTTTTTAGTAATAATTATAAATTGGGATTACTCTAAAATAGAATGTATGTATATAGATTAATCACTATATAAATATTATAAATATTTTTAGATAGTTAGTTGTTGTTTTATGTTTTCACTTATCAATAATAAATTTTAAATAATTTACAAAGATTTATGAGCATACACGTTAAAATATTCTCACGCACTCACACTCACGCTCACACGCATTCAATAGATCACGAAGCATGAAGATCCGAATTGTTAACTTTATGGCCGTATATATTAGAAGAGAGTCGCAGTTGGTTATTGATTTACTGTATGGATAAAGACTGTATCGTCTAAACTGCCTCATCCCGCTTTAACTAGTGTATATATTGATTAAAAATGCAGACCACCTTGATTTTATAAAGTATATACTATATATAAATAACATAAAAGAATATCATTTTATTATTAAATATAAAAACAGAATACTTCAAGAAAAATAATTAAAATAAAAACAATAATAATTAAGTTTCTCGTTGTTTGTCTTAATAACAATCTAAATAAAAATTACAATTATAATAATAAAAATAGATCAATAGATATATATATATAATATATTATAATATATATATTATATATTATAATTATATATATTATATATATATATATATATATATATTGTCGACGCAAAAGAAGAATGGTACAACTCATAAAATAAAAAATATATAATTTTTTAGTTTTATTTGTTAATAAACTATATAAAAATCCTAGTTTTTGTGTAGAGGGTTCAAGTTGCAGCTCATAAAGAAATTTATGTAACTATCATTGTTAGAAACACAATACATTACATATACAAATACAATACGATACAATACAATACAATACAATACAATACAATACAATACAATACAATACAAATATTCACAAACCTCTAAAAATACGTTTTTCAAGTTGTCACTCTTCTTATGCAATGACGATATACTGTTTGTAATAAATATTGTTGTTTCAAAGTTATTGATGTAATCTTTAATTAAGACTCATATCAGTACATTTAAAATAAATTTATAATAATGTTTTAATTATCATTTAAATTGAATTGTCTATTTAAATAACTATTTTAAATAAATTAATTAAAATAAACAAATCAATTAAATGATTTTAGACTATCTTTTAAAATAATAATTTGAATGAAAAGTAAAATGGTCAAAAAATCTTAAATGTTTATAAAGGTCAACAATTCCTAAATTTTAAATAAATGTTTAAAAATTATATCAAATAAATAAATAATCAAGGTAAAGAAATGATTTCAATCAACAGTTTTGATGAAGAAGTAAAATGTTTAAAAATTTAATTGATTGGATAAATAAAAAGATTTTTGTTCAATTTACTTTTCTTGTACACAAAAAGGGTTTTCAGCCACATCCTCTTCTTACTATAGAAGAATCATAGGATTTATAACAGTCCTATCTATCTTAAATAACCTATATAATCACAGTGTTATGATGAATAAATAATTACAATTTTAGCAAACCACGCGACTGAGGAATTTGAATTTCACCAGATGTTTGACTGAAAGTAAAAAGAGAAGATTGAAAGAGCTGTAAAGCTTTGCAAAAAATAATGTTGATTGAATGCTATTCTGGGATTAAAATCAAGAGCGAGTCGTTCTGGAAAATAAAATAAAATGAAAAGATTTTTAGCACTTGCAAAGCGTATTAACTTTTAAAGA
>JABUQX010138678.1:10000-17500 GCA_015478945.1 Trachelipus rathkii
AAAGGGATCGATCAATCGTGCTATCGTTGTTGAGTCACGATAGAAAGTTTTGTCGTAGACGGCATGTATTTTCTCTCTATAGCGGAAAACGAAAATCATAAATTCAATAAACTTATTTCAAAATAAGTTATTTTCAAATTTTCTGATAAAAATTTTTTTATTAATTAAAAATAGGCTTTTATCACTAGGCCTAAATTTTTATTTACTTAATAATTTCAACGCAAACTTTATAAAATATAATTTCTCCATTGAAAAATTGTTATGCACTTTGAAACCTCATATTCCCTACAAATACTGACTTTTAATACGATTCAAACTAAAATTGAACAAAAATACTTCTGGAATTTTAAATAACACAAGCTTTTTTTTTATTTAATTTTAACAAACGACATATTACCTTTCAAGCTTCGTAAAAATGATAACTCTATTACCATATGGTAACCTGGCAAAAGAAACTGTATAGTAATTTTAAACTCCAATGACTTTTTCATCTAACATCTAATTATCAAGACCTTCATAAAGAATTTACCTTCTTAATTAAATTTCTCAAATCAAATCTACTCTCTTCATCGTTAATTTACACGGTATTAAAATGATTTTTAAACCGATCTTATTCTATTGACAACCTTACTCTGTCGGTACCAAAACAGCCATTTTTTATCAAACTTCCTTTCTAAGACCAGCACTACATCAAAATTAAAAATGAACTACTTAAAATTTTACATAACTTATCCCCATTTGAAATTACTTTTTGCTTTTATCCCCAATTCTTCTATTGGTTCCCTCCTGAGTCACAAAGATTCTCTACGACTTCCTGGCGTTATTCTGTTGTCTATAATACTCTTGTGGAGTTCGTACAAACATATACGTTGATGACACCATAATCAACTCTCCGTTAGAGCAGATGCGCAAAAGGGCTGTTCGACCAGAACCGGAACCTTTTTCACATCTCCACCCTCTCCAGTATTAGAAACCACAGTCTCACTAAAAAATCACCCTATAAATCTTACCCACTTCACTATTTTATCTCAAACTAACCAACTACACTATTTGAAAATTTTCTAATCCATCTACATAGATACTCAAGCTGTCACTAAGTAACGGGAGTGGCCCATTCCACCTAAAATTTTTCTAATTTTATCCTGCGTGTTCAACAATAAAGTTTTATATGCTAATATAGAACCTTTTACAGGCTCCAAAGGTCACATGCTATCAAGCTCCCTTATTATTAATCCTGTTATCCAACTTGTAATTGTCCTGATGATGGAAATAATCAGTTTTCCCAAAACGTCGATTTAACATTATCTAAACTGTGAAAAATTTTTCATGTGTCTATAAACCAGAACAACCGTTGTCCGTCTGCAAATAAGTTCATTCAATAGAACCAATTTCATATAAAGATTTTATTTATTCTCATCCAAGATGTTAATTCCTTTAGTTCTGTATTTCATTATAAGGACCAGATTTTCTAAATATTGAAACGTTCATAATATATATATATATATATATATATATATATATATATATATATATATATATATATATATATATATATATATATATATATATATATATATATATATATATATATATAAAAAAAATATAGAACAAATACATATATATATATATATATATATATATATATATATATATATATATATATATATATATATATATATATATATATATATATATATATATATATATATATATATATATATATATTGTTTATACATAGTACAAAGCCGCAACTTTACTCAGATGGCTCCTCAATTAAATTATTTTTGTTTTAATTTTTGTTTTAATTTATTTATTTATTTTACTTTAATAATCCCGTTTTAATCACTGTGTAATTTTTTTTATTAACTCTATTGTGCCAAATGTATATTTATATTTATTTTTTAAAATGTACCAACCAACCAATTTTCTAGTATATAAGCAGTTGTTTTTGTTATTTTTGTACATTCTTCCCAAGACTGTCAACTAAACAGGTAATATAATATAGGTTATAGTTTTAATATAATTTTATTTTTAAATTGTTTTATATTTTTTACTATTTTTGTTCTTTATTACTGTGGATATTATTATTATTATTATTATTATTATTATTATTATTATTATTGTGTGTGTGTGTGTGTGTGTGTGTGTGTGTGTGTGTGTGTGTATTATTATTATTATTATTATTATCATTTAATTTTTAACTTTCTATATTGCCAATTTTAAGTTTTATGTTTTTAGCTGATGATGGGTTTGGATAAACTCGAAACGTCCTAATTAAATGATATCAAAGCCTTCTGTTCGTCCTTATATATATATATATATATATATATATATATAACATATATATATATCTCTTTTATATATATATATATATATATATATACATAATATATATATCACCTTATACACTGCTATATATCTATATAAAGCAAATAAAGAGTACTAATAAAATTCATTTAATTGATCCTCCTTTCAAAATCTTTGTCAAACTTTTGTACTTGTTATTATCATTTTTTTTTTTTTTTTTTTTTCTTTTTTTTTTTTTTTGTTTTATTATTTTTATACTTTAGTAAAAATTCTTAATTTGAAAACAAAGGTTTTTGAAGACAAAACTTTTTTTTTTTTTTTTTTTTTTCTTTTTGAATTTTTTTGTAAATGACTTATATAATTTGAAATTGTTTTAAATATATATATATATATATATATATATATATATATATATATATATATATATATATATGTATATCTATCTTTTTCTCTCTCTACTATATATATATATATATATATATATATATATATATATATATATATATATATTTCTTAGTATACTTACTGTTTTTGTGATGTTATTGTGTTTCATTTATTGTTTGAAAAAGGAGACATAACAAACGGAAATAAAAAACTGGAAAAATATAAAAGAGAGAAAGGTATTGTGACCGAGATAGCAAAAGATTGAGAGAAAAAAGTAAGAGAGAGAGAGAGAGAGAGAGAGAGAGAGAGAGAGAGAGAGAGAGAGAGAGTAGAACAGATTAAGAGTTAAGAAAATAGAAGAAAAAAAAAAAGAGAAAAGGGAAAGGGTGACTAAAAGAGACAGAAATAGATAAAGAAAGAGAGGAGAGAGAGAGAGAGAGAGAGAGAGAGAGAGACTGAAACAGGAAAGAAAGATAAAAGTAATAGAATCAGAAAGGTGAAGAGAGATAGAAAAAGAAAAAAGATTCAATGAAAGAAAAAGAAAGTTAGATATAGAAAGAAAAAAAATCAAGAGATGAGGAAAAAAAGAGAGATAATTAATTATTATTAATGGAAAGTTTTATTAGTTAATTTTTTTTTAATATTTACTTCTTCAAAAGATATCAAAGCAAATGGAGAAAAATAATTTATTAAAAACAAATTTGAAATAATTTATGAAATAGTGACGTGTCATACCTTCATTTCTGTCTTGACAAAAGCAAACTGTTTCTGAAACATTTTATAATGGTTTTCGAGACTTTATACCTGAAGGTCGGAGGGTAGAAGGCCGGTGGAGATATCAAGAAAGAAAAAGAGTGGAATTTGCAGTGCCTGCAGGAGGACTCTCATTGGTGGAAGTGGAAGAGCCAGAGTTCTATTAAACTAGGGAATATGGGGCACATGATTGCATAGATAACAGGAAGGTGCCATAATCTCTGCTTGCTCTTGGTGAAAGGGGAATGGTTGTCAGTAACCTTCAGTTCTGAAATTTCTGTACAGATATTGTCTTTGAGTTGCTGAATTATTTGTTTGTTTTCTTCGAGGTAGTATAAAAATGTCCAACTCCGGTTGCCTACTCATGACTCCCGATGTCTGAAATTTCAAACTCACAAGTCCGACCTTTGAAGTCACAAGCGTCCGACTCTGATTTTTAATATTCCAAATGTCTGACTCTGACCGTAATTCATGAATTTCAAATTTCCAACCCTTGATTCACAAAAACTTTTCATCTTTATTAAATTATAGTTTAGAATATATATTAAATTAGAAAAAATTAATTCAATCCTTAAATAAGATAATAATTAGAGAAAGAGAGTCTCTCTCTCTCTCTCTCTCTCTCTCTCTCTCTCTCTCTCTCTCTCTCTCTCTCTCTCTCTCTCTCTCTCTCTCTCTCTCTCTCTCTCTCTCACAAGCAAATACATAGTATTCGTATTTATCAAATAAAATATTCCTATTTTATCATCTGTAATTAAAAAGCTAATGTGAATTGACATTTTAAAAATATTTTAATTAAAATACATTCCATATTAATACATGTATCGTTTATTCAAATTAACTAATATATGTCATTATTAAAATAAATCTTACCGAACTATATTTCATTCCATTTAAAAAAAATTCTTTATATATATATATATATATATATATATATATATATATATATATATAACAGTACATATATGCATATATATATATATATATATATATATATATATATACTATATATATATATATATATATATATATCTATAAATTTCTTTATATATATATATATATATATATATAAATGATCTAACAGTACATTTATATTATCCTTGCGTTCCTAATCCTATCTTTTCTTCTCACTCCACAAATACCTCGAAAGCCTTTCACGTCCAAAACCTCAATTTTTTTCTTCAGGTTAGTATTTAGTGCCCATGTTTTGCAACCATACAAAACTAGGAACAAAAATACGTTCAAATAAGTTCCCTTTTTCAATATTTCTCTAAGACTGCTTAGCACTTAGCACTTAGCACTTAGCACTTTCTTTCTCTCCTTCCGCATCCCTCCAAAAACCTCAATAAACATATTAAATACTTAAAGACTCGTTTTCGCGAGAATTTCATCCCCAACATTTATGTATTCCAAGCTAACAGGTTGTCATTTTCGTGTTTTGCATATATATATATATATATATATATATATATATATATATATATATATATATATATATATATATATATATATATATATCTACTATCTATATATATATATATATATATATATATATATATATATATATAAATATAAATGCGCTCTAATGGGACTAGGCAGAACTTTTATTTTCGGGGGGGCCAAACAAAAATCGTTTTTTATATATATATATATAACTATGTTTATATATATAAATATATATATATATATATATATATATATATATATATATATATATATATATATATATATATATATATATATATCTATATATATATATATATATATAATATATATATATATATATATATATTTATATATACTATATATATATATATATATATATATATATATATATATATATATATATATATATATATATATATATATATATATATATATATATATATATATATATATATAAAGTGGAGGCAGAAAATAGTAAATTCCTAAGAAAAATGCAAATTTATATGAATTACACTAAAATCATCTTACCTAAATTTTTAAATTTAATCGCCGCGTGCGGTGAGCGAAGTCTGGAGATAACATCTTCAATTTTATTTCAATATTTCATTTATGTGGGAGACAAGTCAATAAGTCTTTCATCTCAATAATATTTCTCAAACTTCTTTCCTACTGAAGCAGAAGACACGGGGTAAAATTACCAGTATTTGTAACAAGATGTAAATATTTGGAAATTCTGACTGTGACTACGAACAAGAAACTAGTCCATCTATTGGGGTTTTTGGGCGACCTGTGTGCTGTGATGCCATTTCAACTTCCATAAATCCCCATTCTGCTTTTACTAAATCATCATTTGGGCTTTCGATATCTTCCTTGTAAAATATTACTATTTTTATCTTACATTACACCCGTTCAGTATGACAAATTGCAAGAGAGAAAATTTAAAAACACTCTCTCTTAATGTGATATTAAATCACTCTAGAAATGGTATAAAAATGGGTGTGCGATAATAAGTCTGTGGAATTCAAGTAAGAATGTTGGGTCTGTATTTTTGGAATTTGTTAATTCTTGTTACAGCAATTTCATTACTCAGTTCAGATTCAGATGCTCTGACACTTTCTTCAAAAATCAGCTGAAAATTCTAATGTTGCATTTTCTCCGTATGATGGTTTCAAGTTTAGTTTAACTAAAGGACTTACGAGATTTGTTCTGACGGCGACAGGTATATAAAATTAATTTAACTCTGCCCTTTATATTAATGGATGATACCTAAAATTTCGGGGGCCGCTGGCCTTTACCTAAATACGCCACTATATATATATATAACATATATATATATATATATATATATATATATATATATACTCTACTCTCTTATATATATATATATATATATAACAACCTTATATATATATATATAAAAATAAAAAATAAAAATAAAAAATAAATAAATAAAAAATAAGTAAAAAAGAAGCGAATCCGATGCTGCAAACTGGTCGGACTTGGGGTTGCACTTATTTTACTTCCCACGGAATAAATACTGCTTCAGTTTGAGGGTTTATCAGAGTATGATCCCTTCTGGTATGGACACGTACATTCTATATTCTTTCCTTTCAACTAAAACTAACAAACTTTGATTTAACTACTCTCTTTAACTACTCTTCTAACTACTCTTATTAATCGCCGTAGAGAGACACTACCTTCACGAATAACCCTCGTCTTTAAAAACCAGAACCTCGGGAAAATATTATTTCAGACCAGAATCGTATAAAATATATTTTCAATAACCCTAAAAACATTTCTTCGTAGAAAATGCAATAATATTACTGGTTCCTCTACCTCACGAGTTTCTGACATTTTGCAAAATTCTCTCTCTCTCTCTCTCTCTCTCTCTCTCTCTCTCTCTCTCTCTCTCTCTCTCTCTCTCTCTCTCTCTCTCTCTCTCTCTCTCTCTCTCTCTCTCTCTCTCTCTCTCTCTCTCTCTCTCTTTTCTCTCTCTCTCTCTCTCTCTCTCTCTCTCTCTCTCTCTCTCTCTCTCTCTCTCTCTCTCTCTCTCATGCCAACTCTAACTTTGAATTTCTCTTTCTTTTCTCTATTATCTTCCAACGAAATAACTACTGTTTTTGCCTTCTGCTAAAGTTGAATTCTTCATTCAAACATTTGGCTCTAATTTCAAATAAGATGATTCCAATATTATTCCTCCTTCTTCATCCCCATCCAACTCATTCAAGCTTAATATTGCAAATTTTTTTCTAAAACTGACGTTTCTGCTTTCTCTGAGTTTAACATTAAGAACGCATACGGTTATAATGGTATTAAACCTGTGGTTCTCAAAACTTGTGCTTTCTTCGAAGAGCTTACCTATCTTAGGAAACTTTTTAGTCTCTTTCTTACCACTTCGACCTTTTCTTAAAACTGGAAACGTGTGCTTAATCAGCCTGTGTCAAAAAAGAGAAATAAATGGCGGCCCCCTTCCAGAGTTCAAACTATTTTCCCATCTCTATAACCTTGGTTTTTTCTCAAGTTTTTGTTCTTAACAGGAAGATTTGGAAACATCTCAATTCTTATAATTTTATCTCTGATCGCCAGTATGGTTTTCATAAAAAAAAACTC
>JABUQX010138678.1:22500-23851 GCA_015478945.1 Trachelipus rathkii
TCCTTTTACTCTATTTCCCAGCTGCCTTTGAATTGCACACTTTCAAAGCCGTGTATTTGGACATGACCTTAAAATTAGCTCCTACTTGGCAATTTTCCCAACTCTGATGGAATTTATTGTGTCTAGAGCTTTTACCTACCAGAGGAGAGTATATATATATATATATATATATATATATATATATATATATATATATATATATATATATATATATATATATATATATATACTACTATACTATCTTCTATATATATATATATATTTGGGTTTAGATCAGATACTACGTATTTATGCCGACAGCATGCGTGCCTCAGTTCAAAGAGATGATGATTATTATTATATATAAAAATAGAGACAGATATGAATATATATATATATATATATATATATACTATATATATATATATATATATATATATATACTCTCTTTCTCTCATATATATATATATATATATATTAAGATGTAGGGCTTTGAAGTGTATATAAAGTTGATCTGGTTGTTGGAAAAACCATTTCTTTCCCTTGTTTATGTAATAGAAAAGAATAAATTCATTTTTATATAATTTTCGTGAATAAATAAAAGGAGGCCTCGTGTTGCTGGCTTTCCTGTGTTTTTTCTTTTCTTTTTTTTTTTGGTTTATTGTTCAATCTTTTTTATTATTAGTTTCGATCAGTTCTATATATTGATTTGCTTACTTTTACTATATATATATATATATATATATATATATATATATATATATATATATATATATATTAACTAATATATATATATAATATATATATATATATATATATATATATATATATATATGACCCCCATATATATATATATATATATATATATATATATATATATATATATATATATATAAAATTTATATATATAATTATAACTATATATATATATTTACTTTTATATATATATATATATACTATGGGGAGCTTAACCCCATCCATACAGATTACGCATCTGTGATCATTCGAATCCGGCTCAGAAGTAGTCGTAGTAGGTTTACGACTACATTATTATTATTATTATTATTATTTTTATTATTAAGTATATTTATTATCATTATCATTAATCATTATTATTATTATTATTATTGTGTGTGTGTGTGTGTGTGTGTGTGTGTATTATTATTATTATTATCTTCTTATTATTATTGTGTGTGTGTGTGTGTGTGTGTGTGTTATTATTATTATTAATATTCTCATTTTTTATTTCAGTTATATAGAAGTATAGATTTTTTATTTATTTTTTTTTTTATATATCTCATATCTCTCTATATATATATATATATATATATATATATATATATATATATATATACATATATATATATATATA
>JABUQX010138679.1:0-7500 GCA_015478945.1 Trachelipus rathkii
TATATACTATATAAACATATATATATATATATATTATATATATATATAGGGTACTAATGAGTATCATATATATAAGAATACTCTATCTTATATTAGCTTTTCGCAATGATTATATATAATATATATGATATTATATATATATAACATATATAAGCTTATATATATATATATATCCCTGTTATGTTTTACGACTGCGTCAGTTTTTGATTTTTTTTGTTTTTTTTTTTTGTATTTTATTTTGCTAATTTTTTTATGATACCTACAATGAATTTAAGTGGTAACGGACGGGTAGCATCTTCATACAGTATGTAGGCACCCTCGTAGTTTACTAACTCAGTCCATTTTGTTGTGTTTACTAATATCTGCAGTATATAGATGAATACTAAACAACTGTTGAAGACTTAAACTCGAGTAGGACGGACAATAAACAAGTGGCAAAAGCTCTAATATATTTTAAATTGATAATTTTATACTAAAAAATTAACTTTATATTAAAATCTTTTTTCAAAAAATGAAATTTATTTTCTGATATTATTTGTTTAAGTTACGTATTATCACTTACAATGTTTAGTAACAAAGTTGCTGTCATTCTCATTTGTTTTTTTTAGATTACGAAGAACCTTAAGTGTTAGACGTTAGGTTACGTAAATTCCTAGACTAACGCCTGGTCATTCGTTAATCTAAAACACATAGTCGAACCCATAAACGTGACGCCACTTATTCCGAAATATTTCATTTCTTGAAAAATCATTTGATATAAATCTACTGTTTTTTGAAAACATAGTCTTAAAATTTATGAATGCCTCAACCTCTCTATTATACAGGCGTGCCAACAGGCAATTACACCATGCAGTGAAATTAGTACACTAGCAATATATTACAAAAAAAGACAAATATAGAAAACTAAAACTGAACGGAGATTACGGTATAGCAACGGTATACGAGATCCTATATATATTAATATATTATATATATATAGTATCAGCGCATAATAAACGACGTGGACTATCATTAACTGTAACTATATATAATACATCTATAGTATATAACTATATATACTTGTAATATATTAATGAGTATACCTTATATATATTACTATAATCGTTGCTATGATATGACTATGTACTGCATATAGTATGTAATGCTATATATATTATCTAGTAATGACTATATAGATGAACTATAATTATAGTATATTAGTATATAAGTATATAAGTAAATATATATTGTAATTATATACATATATATATACTGTATTATATATATAATATATATATATATATAATAGTAAATATAATATATATTATAATGATATATAGTGACAATATATATATATAAACCTATATATACATATAGATATTAGAAATATATATATTCCTAATTTTCTTTGTCATTCTATGAAAGAAAAGTTCAGAACTAATATTCACAGGTTTTCAATAATAGGAACTGAAAGCATACTGTAGAAATTTCTGAGTTTTTTTCAAACTATGTGTTTGAGATGGTTTTACTTATTACATAGGTGTTGATTATCCATATCAAATTTATCCTAATTATTTAATAAAGTTTTACGGAAAAACTCCTTATTCTCAGATAGAGGTAGGAATAACAATCAATTGGAAAAAACGACAAAAAAAAAAATTACCAGCCCAAAGATAGAAAAATCTCTGCTATCAAGAGTTAGTCCTAGAGTCACATTTATTATTATTTTATATCTTAATTAATCATCAAGGTATGTGCTGAAAAATCCGAGACAATATTTAAATTAGAAAATGGTAAACAATTTAGTGTCTAATTATGTTTTCAGGAAAAAAATGTAAAACTTCATAGTTGTTTGATTTACATAATATAGATTAAGCTTCCCAGTTAATGTCTTCTCCTCTAACTCTCTCTTCTCATACGCTACATCTCTCTCATCTATCTATATAGACCATTACTGGCATAGTATATATAGTATATATTATATATATATATATTAATAAGCGCAGGGCACTCAGTCGTACTATATATATAATATGTACTTATTATATATACTATATATAATATATAATATATATGGTAAATATCATATATAGCCTATACCTAACTTACCAATTTTGATTTGCTTCACTAGCATATTATTATCATCACTCTCATTACCATTACATACAATTTTAAAAGTTATTTCATAAAGAAAATAGGTAAAAGAATTAAAACATTAAAAAGTAAGTGGTTGAGTAGTTCAGAACTTGCGCTTGGTTTATCAGGAATTAAGTAATTGATCGAGCGAAATAAGCAAAGGTCGATGGGAGGAGGAGGGTGTACAGCGCAGAAGTTGTAAAAGTTATCTCGAAAAATAATAAGGACATGCAACGACATTCTTTTAATTGACAGCTCCCAACTCTGATTATGCTAATTTCAGCTAGGGATCCAAAAAGATATGAACAGGTGTGTTCGGTTGCATTTTGTGCTGAAGATAAATGATCGTTTAAGTGTTTTATACTTTAGATCTCATTACCATCTCTTTCTTCTGTGGTAGAAAATGTAAATAAGTCTTTTCTTATCGAGCTAAATTTTCAAAGTAGTTTTTCTCTAAGCAGCTTAACAGTATTAACCCTACACTGAATTTCATACCCTTAATATTATTTTCTGTCATAGGTGCTCTGCTTGAATTCTGAAAATATGCAAAGTATTTTTCAATTAAATTGTTTGTTATGCTTACGTAAGTATTGAAACTAAAAAGTAACAGTTGCTGCCACAGATAGCTCTTAGCATTCAATTCTCTATTATATATATAGTATATATATATATATATATTCTATAGTATTTATATATATATATATACTATATATATATATAATACTATATATATATACTATATAAGTATACCAAATTATATATATATATACGTATATACTACTTATATATTTAATATTATTAATATTATATCATATATATATATATATATATAATATATAACATATATATATATATTATATATATATTATTATATATATATAATATATATATATATTATATATAATATATATACTATTTAATATTTTATAAACAAAATGTATTAGGTATATATAATATATATATATATATATGAATAAGAGTACTCAGATGACCACAAAAAACAATGGTCCATTCATTAATGCTCCTCATTAATATTAAAAAAAAATCTAATTAAATGGAAATAAAATCCCCCCAAAAATTAAAATATCTTTCTTTTTCAAACACTAGTAGTTCTTTTCCTCCCAAATTTCCTGCTCTATCTAATGCAATTGAAAGACAATCCTCTAATTATAGAGGAAAAAAAATTATAAAAAAATCGGAAAAAATATAATTAAATGTAAATGGGAACCGAAAGCCATAAAAGAAAAAAAGAATGTTGGAAGGGGTGAGAGGGGTGCCAGCGGATGGCGAAGAGGCTGCCAGGGATGGGCACAGGGTGCCAGCGGTGAAGTAAGTCCAAGACCACTCGCGTCACTCAATATGCGCAAATCTGTCTCCTACAATCCCAAAAAAATAGGCTGAGACGTCAACCTCATCTTTGAATTAATTTAAGAATAAATGTGCCCTCTCTCCCCCCCACTACCAACTTTTTTTTTTTATCCTCCCCCAATTTACCTGATCCCCCAAATCAAATACAAAACAAGCCAATATTCGATTTTTTTCTTATTAAATTTATTTTAATTTTTTTTGACATTCTATATTTCGGAGATCGTTATCTCCACCCTAAAAATTTGGGAGTTCAAGTCTTTCAATTAAACTATTCACAATTTATTCTTAATTATTGTTATTAGCTTATTATTATCATTTAATATATTATTATTATTACTTATTATAAATTATATTATTTATTATTATTATTATTATTAATTATTAATTATTATATTATTTATTCTCATTATTATTATTCATCATATTATATATTATTATTATTAAATTTATCCATTAATTATTTCTCTATTATTTTATTAATTTACTTATTATTATTATATTATTCATTCATTATTATTATTATTATTTTTAATTATTCATTAATTATTATTAATTATTATCATTATTATTATTATTATTATTTATTATTACTTATCTATTTCTTCACTTCTACATTACTGTAGCCATGATGAAATCTCATTAAAGCCAATTCTGTAATGTTTCTACTCCTGTAGATTTCATGGGGCTAAGACCTTTAGAGCTCGAGATTGAAAAATCGAACCCACATGCGAGCACCAGATACAGATAGATGCTAGAATTCCTATCGATCCACAAAATGTGACTGTATTGATCAAAACAATTATATTTGAAAAATTTGTAACAAGTGTTTATAGATAATCGATTCGCAATCACTTTTCACCAAAAATCTATTAAGTATGGATCTATCGTTCAAGAACTTTCTCTTAACTGTCTTCAAAAATCATCCCAGAAATGATTGCATGTTCTTTGCTTCTTTTCATCTTAAGATTGATTTCTCGACATACCCAGAAATTCTCATCTTCTTCAATTAAATTAATAACAAGAATGCCATATATATTATATTATATACTTATCTATACTACTATATATATATATATCATTATACTATATAATATATATATTTATATACTATAATATATATACTATATATATATATATATATATATATTATATATAGACTATACTCTATTCTAATTATTCATTCTTGATTTCTTCCTACAACACATTTTCCATTATCTTATACTAAAATATAATATAAAATAAAGAAACGAATAAAAATAAAAAATAAAAAAGTGTTGAGCTATTTCAGAACTTGCGTTGGTTCAAATTAAATAATTGATGAGGAAGAAGCAGGGCGATGGGGGAGGAGGAGGGTGTAAGTGGCAAAGTTGTAAAAGTTTTCAGAAGGAAAGGATACATCAAGTAGTAATCTAACAACTATTTATACATAGGCAAAAAAGATATATATGTGTGTGTGTGTTTCGGTTGATTTTTGCTGATTGGTGGATAGTTTCTAATTTATCGACATCTCAATCCATACCATCTCTTTTCTGTGTAGAATCCAGGAGTAGTTTTTATAGTAGTTTTAAAGTAGTTTTTCTCGTAACCAAGCTTACAGTATGAACCCTACAATTATTTCACATGCTTATTAACAAAGATGACAAACTGCTCTGCTAGTTCTGAAAATATGCAGATTTCATATTAAATTAATTGTTTTATTTAATGCCTTAGTAAGTTATTAACAAAGGTGACGTTAAATTGTGCTAGGCTAATTCTCTATTATTATATAATATATCTATATTCTATATATATATATAATCAATATATATAACTATATAATAATATATATTACTATATAAAATATATAAATAAGTATATATATATATATTATATATTATATATATATATATATATATGAGTAAGTGTACTCAGATGACCACACAAAAATACAATGGTCCTTCATTAATGCTCCTCATTAATAATAAAAAAAAAATCTAATTAAATGGAAATAAAATCCCAAAAAATGAAAATAATTTTTTTCAGAAAATAATTTTGAAATGCAATGTGATTTAATTAAAAGTATACTAACAAATGTAAAAATTTATATTAATCTCTCTCTCTCTTGCCCTGAAAAAATAATTATAAAAAAATCGGAAAAAATATTTAATATGTAAATGGGCCGAAAGCCATAAAAGAAAAAAAAAATGTTGGAAGGGGTGAGAGGGGTGCCAGGGCTGTGTGCCAAGGGATGAGTGGGTGCCAGGGATGGGAGGGGTGCCAGGGATGGGAGGGGTGCCAGCGGTGGAAGGTAAGTCCAAACCCACTCGGTATAAATATGGAAATTGTTTAAATAAAAAAATGGGTGAACGTCAACCTCATTTTGAATTAATTTAAGAATAAATGTGCCCTCCTCCCCCCCCACCACTACCATCCTCCATACTTCCTCCCTATTCTCCCCCCCCCACCCCCCCCTCCCCCCACTCCCCCACCAACCAACTCTTCTTTTCCCCCCCCCAATTTACCTAATCCCCCAACAAATACAAAACAAACAAATAATTGAATTGTTTCATTAAAATTTATTTAAAATTTTTTTTTTGACATTCTAATTTCATGAAAATTTCTTTTCAAAAGTATAAAGTAAAATTTGGGAGTTCAAGTTAATGAAAATATTATTATTATTATTATTATTATTATTATTATTATTATTATTATTATTATTATTATTATTATTATTATTATTATTATTAATTTATTATTATTATTATTATTATTATTATTATTATTATTATTATTATTATTATTATTATTATTATTATTATTATTATTATTATTATTATTATTATTATTATTATACTATTAATTTTAAACATGCCATAGTGTTCGCCATTTGGTTTTATTTTATAAAAAAAGTTATTACAATAATTAATTTTGAGCTTCACAAAAGTATAAAAAAATAAGAATTATAATAAAATTAGCTTTTTATTATTATTTTATATTATTATTATTATTAATTATTATTATTATTAATAATTATTATTAATATTATTATTTATTATATTATATTATTTATTATTATTATTATTAAAAATTTTTCAAATTATTATATAAACATTTGATATGCGCGCGATCGTTGCCGTGTAAGAACTTACTCGCTCACAGCGCGAGTAAGTTGTTACACGGCAACACTTTCGCGCATTTTATTTTACTACTACTACTACTACTATAAAAAATATTTATAAATTTAATTGAGTTGATTAACAATGTTGGGTACAAATTTAATATTAATAATTATATAGGGTCCCTTTAGGTGCTGAGCCAAACCTTAGCATGATTATTAGGCAATGAAATTATTTAGTTGATAGAAGAGAACGAATGAAATCGAGAACTGAAGTTAAATTATATAGGGGTCCCCTTTAGGGGGGTGCTAAGCCCAAAAACATTGGAAATGGCCGTACAAGACTGAAATTTGGTGAGTGTTTAGAACAGAATGATTGCAAGTTTGAAAGTACTAAGTTTAAATTAAGTGCCTGAGCAATAAAAAAAAATACTAAAAAAATTCATTTGGCATTTTACATATTTAGTGATCATAGTATTAATAATATTTGCGCACATATGTACCGCGAGAGCAGCGAGCGAAGTGAGCAAAAGCGCCCATAGAGCGTAGATACACTTTTCAGCGCAATGGAGCACGCTTGTTAACGCTCGCGTCGCTATTAAGAGGCCGTAGCGACGTTGCTTAATTATTATTGATTATTATTATCTATTTATTATTATTACTTATTATTATTATTATTATTGTATTATATAATTATTATTTATTATTATTATTAATTGATTATTATTATTATTATTTATTATTATTATTATTTCCTCCATTTACATTATGTAGTTATGATGAATACTCATTAAAACCAGTTATGTTAGTCTTTCCACCCCTGTATAATTGAGAAAGTTTGTTTTGAGACCTTTAAGAGTAGAGAAATATCCTTCTGGAGTGCACAATGCGAGCAAGATAGACAGATGCTAGAATTCCTATCG
>JABUQX010138679.1:10000-15455 GCA_015478945.1 Trachelipus rathkii
CTACTTAGGTAGAGAAACAGTGCAAACCTTGTTGAATAGATGCATGATAATAGCAAAGAACGGGAGAAGGTTTTAGATGCACGTTGATTAAAGCTGCAAACAGATGTTAGATGAAGGTGGGATATGAAACATTGATATTATCCACGATTTCCTTGTCCCAATTACAGTAAGTTTTTACAAATCCACATTCCTTGCATCTGGTACTTCTTTCAAAGGCAAACAAGAAACCTGCCAGAGGAAAGAAAAAGTTGCCATGATCAAAATTAATTTTCGATGAACTCCTAAACACGGCGTTTGAAAGAGAAAGAAAATGGGGGAAAAGACAAACAAAGTACGTTAAAAATATCACGGTAGAGTGCATGTACTGACAACAATTGCATTTGGAAGCTGGGTTCAAAGATGAGGAAACCAGATCGTTCTGACATTCGAGTCCTCTTAATATAATGAGTCTTTTCGAACACGCTTTACTCTCATTGTGCAAGGTTATAAAAATAACATTGCACAATAAGAGTAGCACGACAGTTCGACAGATAGAAAAGATTTAAAAGGGCAAGTTAATGTAAGAGTGTTGATAAGGTAGATATTCTGAAAGATCTGTGTAGTGTAGAAACCGTACTCAATGTGACGCATACTCTATATAAGAATGTAGGACAACATACTCTGAAAAGGAAAAGAATAATATATGTTTATAATTAAGCTGTCAACCTCTTCCTGGAATCTTATTTTGCCAAAACCATGTGATCCTCACAGAGAAACTTCAAAATTCAAGTTTATTATGAAATATTCATGTTTTGTGATAGATAGAGGAATTGAGCTTTTAAATCATTGAAGACAACCATGTTTTTTCTCTATTTCAATTGATTTAAAATTAAGTTAGATTGTAAATTTGTTTTACAGATATTCTTAGCGTGTTTTGTGATAAATCTACAGAAAAGATCATTATTAATAAAGAGGTAGAATAGACAGGTGAGATGACAGTAATTATGAAGGGATGAAAATGAATATATATATATATATATATATATATGTATATATATATATATATGCTATATATATATATATATATATATATATATATATATATATATGTATATAGCATATATATATATATATATATATACTCTTAACTTCAACAACAACAACAACCAACCATAGCATATGTAATATAATAACTATAAATATATGTGTGTATATATGTATATATATTTACTGTTTCCAATCTTTGACGTAAGAACTATTTATAGGAAAAAATAATAAATTATATTAATTATTTAGATAATAATAATAAAATTATTATCAAAAGAAATTGATTAAATAATATAAATTTAATAGAATTTTATTCTGATAGCAACACCTGTCCCTTACTTACTTTCCCCACCATATTTTTCGCCTCATACTATATATATATATACTGCATATATATATATATATATATATATATATATATATATATATATATGAATATATATATATATATGCTCTCTCATATATATATAGTAGAGAAAAATGATACAGAGGGTGTGTGCCAAAACTTAATATCTAAATTTTGGTTCTGAGTGATTTGGTCTCAGAAACAATAATATAGAGAAGAGAAATAACTCGTAAAGACCGACGCTTCGATCTTTTGAGTAAATCACAATCCTTGAGTCCTAATGCAACAAAAAAAAAAATAAAAGGATTTCCAAAATCTTTCCAATTTTTGTCAGAAATAAAAATTGACTCAGAGAATTTTTAAGCTGTTATTTCTTCAATTTAGGATTGTCAGAAAACAACTCATATATATATATATATATATATATATATATATATATAAACATATATACTCTCTCTCTCTCTCTCTCCATTCCATTCTTTGTCCATTCCACCTTTCTTTCCATTCCCTATTACATTTATTCCACTTTTAATTTCCTTACCTAATTATTTAGTCAACCCCAATATATATATACTCTCTTCTCTCTCTTTTTCTCATATATATATATATATATATATATATATATATATATACTCTTATATATATATATATATATATATATATATATATATATATATATCATGAGTATAAGGCCCTAAATATTAATATCAATAAATCTTTAAGAATATATTTAAAAGTATTTACATGGTCTTCATATGATGTTTGTGAACGTGAGCTTTCGATCCTTATTTTATCTGGATCCTCTTCGGACGTTGTTATTTGAAGACTAAATAAAATTTAATGAAATTTTGTAAATTTATGTAATATTGTTAAAATGAGAAGTAGTTTAGATTTAAGTAAATTTTGATTTTATATTTTTGAAAAAAGGTGTGGTGGAAAGAATGTTGTTAAGTGTGGGATCAAATGTATATTCACCTTTTTGTATGTTAAAAATGAAAAGATTTTTTATGCATAGTGATTCTATGAGTTTGCGTTTGGTGGGGTCGAGTACCTGTAGGATGGGGCGCATATCATTGATGTTGATGTTATGATTGAGATTGGATCTATGTGTGGTAAGAGCGGAGTTTTGAGAGTCATAAGAAAGATCATGTTTATGTTGAGAGAGTCTTCTTTTGAAGTCATTTGTTTCGCCTATGTAATGTGAGGTGCATTGATAGCATGGGATTTTGTATATGCATTGTGAGATGTTATTTTGTATATGAGTGGGTGGTTTGAAGATTCTTTTTAGAGACGCGGTGTTAGAGGAGGTTAGTCTTAATGTTGAGGGTAAAGTTTTAAGGATTTGATGATGTGGTATATGAGGAATGGGTAAATAGGTGAAAGAGTGTGTGTTGGTCTCGGTGGTAGGGTTGTAGAATTTATTTTTTGCTTTTTTAAGTGATCTTTTGATTGTGTAGGTAGGATAAGAGAGTTTCTTGAAAGTATTGAAAATGTATTTGATTTCATTTTGTAGAAGAGAAGGGGAACAGATGCGTAAAGCTCTTAAGAAGAGAGCGGTAAGAACACCAGATTTAATGTGTTGAGAGTGTGTGGAGTACCAATGTATGTAAGAAGGGTTGAAAGTAGGTTTGCGGTAAACGCTAAAGAGTATGGTAGGACTATTATGCCAAGAGAGGAGGGTATCTAGGAAAGGTAGGGTGTGGTTATTAGAGAGTTCCATTGTGAAATTTATATTAGGGTGGATGGAGTTGATGTAGTCAAGTATGAGAGAAGACTAACCTCCTTCAATTTTGTACAGATTTCGAAACATGGAAGAAAAAAAGAACTTATAACTCTAACATTAATCATGATTTCTTAAAAGGATTGCTTTTGGATGGAATCATCTCTACCGCTCATATTAATAAAACACCCAAAAAATTTTATGATGCACTAATCTCACTGAAGAAAAATAATAATTTGGTAATATCCAGATCAGATAAAGGACAGAATCTTGTTATCCTAAACAAAGATGATTATCTTTCAAAATGTACAGACCTACTTAATGATACATCTACTTACACTTTACTCAATAAAAACCCTCTTCAAAACTCTCACAACACATTCAATCACAAGCTCAAAGTCATAACAAAAAACCACCCAAACCTTCTCCCTGTTCTAAAACCTAAGCTTCCCCGTATACCTCAATTCTACGGAGTACCTAAAACACATAAAAACAACATCCCCGTCAGACCTATCATCTCCAACACTAATTCTGTTACCTATAAACTCTCCTCATGGTTGTCCAAACAACTGAAACCTTTACTAGGACATATCTCACCCTCCCACCTAAAAAACTCTGAAGACTTTATTCAAAAAACTCATAATATCTTGCCCCACAATAACCACATTCTCAGCTTTGACGTTACCTCCCTTTTCACGTCAGTACCTGTCCCTTTCACCATCTCCTTACTAGAAAGATTCTTTAACGAAAACAATTACAACCTAGATTACCCTTTCCCTTTCCTCAAACAACTAATTTTACTCACCCTTGAACACAATTTTTTCCATTTTAACAACACTTTCTACAAGCAAAATTCAGGACTAAGCATGGGATCTCCTCTCTCCCCCATACTTAGCAACATATTCATGGAACTTATTGAACACTTTTTCATACTTAACCACCCTCTTCTTTCCAACACCACATGGCTTCGCTATGTGGATGATATTTTTATCTCCACTCCCTTAACCACCAACCCAACTCTCATACTTGACTACATCAACTCCATCCACCCTAATATAAATTTCACAATGGAACTCTCTAATAACCACACCCTACCTTTCCTAGATACCCTCCTCTCTTGGCATAATAGTCCTACCATACTCTTTAGCGTTTACCGCAAACCTACTTTCAACCCTTCTTACATACATTGGTACTCCACACACTCTCAACACATTAAATCTGGTGTTCTTACCGCTCTCTTCTTAAGAGCTTTACGCATCTGTTCCCCTTCTCTTCTACAAAATGAAATCAAATACATTTTCAATACTTTCAAGAAACTCTCTTATCCTACCTACACAATCAAAAGATCACTTAAAAAAGCAAAAAATAAATTCTACAACCCTACCACCGAGACCAACACACACTCTTTCACCTATTTACCCATTCCTCATATACCACATCATCAAATCCTTAAAACTTTACCCTCAACATTAAGACTAACCTCCTCTAACACCGCGTCTCTAAAAAGAATCTTCAAACCACCCACTCATATACAAAATAACATCTCACAATGCATATACAAAATCCCATGCTATCAATGCACCTCACATTACATAGGCGAAACAAATGACTTCAAAAGAAGACTCTCTCAACATAAACATGATCTTTCTTATGACTCTCAAAACTCCGCTCTTACCACACACAGATCCAATCTCAATCATAACATCAACATCAATGATATGCGCCCCATCCTACAGGTACTCGACCCCACCAAACGCAAACTCATAGAATCACTATGCATAAAAAATCTTCCTAATTTTAACATACAAAAAGGTGAATATACATTTGATCCCACACTTAACAACATTCTTTCCACCACACCTTTTTTCAAAAATATAAAATCAAAATTTACTTAAATCTAAACTACTTCTCATTTTAACAATATTACATAAATTTACAAAATTTCATTAAATTTTATTTAGTCTTCAAATAACAACGTCCGAAGAGGATCCAGATAAAATAAGGATCGAAAGCTCACGTTCACAAACATCATATGAAGACCATGTAAATACTTTTAAATATATTCTTAAAGATTTATTGATATTAATATTTAAGGCCTTATACTATACTACTAAAAAACTTGGAGAAAAAATCTCTTTAAATATACTATATATATATATATATATATATATATATATATATATATATATATATATATATATTTATATATTTATATATATATATATATATAAATATATATTATATATATATATATATATATATATATATATATATATATATATATATATATATATATATATATACATATACATGCATATATATATATATATATATATATATAACTAATATATATGCTATATACC
>JABUQX010138680.1:12500-26051 GCA_015478945.1 Trachelipus rathkii
ATAATATATAGTAAATATTATACTATATTATATATAATATATAGGATATATTAATAATACCAACATATATATAATATATATAATACATATATATATATACTATATATAATATATATTATAATATATATATATTAATTATAATATATATATAATAATATAATACTATATAATAATATTACATATATATATATAATATGTGTATATATTATATATATATATCTTATATATATATTATTATATATATAGATATTGATATATATATAATAAAAGTTATATAGCTATAATATATATATATATATATATATATATCAGTAGTATATGTCTATTCATATATACTATTATATACTTAATACTATATATAATTAATTATTATAATTATATATTATATATATATTAACTATATTATAGTTATATATATAAATTATAATATATTATTATACATATACATATATATATAATATATATTTATAATATATTATATATATATATATATAATTTATATTTATATAATATATTATTTAATATAATTATTATATAATATATTAATTTAAATGTGTTATATATTCTATATATATTTTATATATATCATATATATTATAATATATATATATATATATATTATAATTATATATATTATATTATATTATTAATTATAATATTTTATATTATATATAATTATTATAAATATTAAATTATTATAATAATATCATACATATTATAATATATATAATTATATTTATATATAATATTATATATTTATAATAATTATTATATTATTATATATATATATATATTACACTTATAATTTATATATATTATAATATAAATTAATATTATATATATATAAACTATATATTATAATAGTTATTTTATTATTATTATTTATGAATATTATTACTATTTATATATAATTAAATACTATTTGAGTTAAAGCTAGCGTGGATAAATATCTATTATATATATATATATATTATATTTATACCTATACTTGAGTATCTATTATAAATACTAACATATTATATTAATATACTAGATATATATAGTAAATACTTAATATGAACACGTCATATTCAATCACTCACCTACTTTATCTATAATATAATATATTATATATTACTATAATTATATATAATTATATATATATATATATATATAAATATAAAAGAGAAAATAATGTTAATATATAAACATATATAATATATATTATATTATTTAAATATAATATATATATATCTATATTATTATATATTAATATATAATATATTATATTCTATATATTTATATATTTATACTATAATATATATATATTATATATTAATATAATATATATATACATATATACTAATATATATATAATATTATATATATACTACTATATATAATACTTATATATATATAATTTTAAATATTAAAAATACAAAGAATACTCAACATGATAAAAAAGTAAAATAAATAAACAATGAATACAAAAAGCATAAATACTAATATACGAAAAATTATAAACTTAATACAATAGATCACAAATTAAATATTTAAATAAATATATAATTTATAAAATGTTCGCAAACAATGAGACTTTACTTTGAATCCGTATTTCTTTGTCACTCAAAGAAATTATCAATTGCGTCAGCAGAGATCAAGGAATAACAGAAAGCAAGGAAACGTGATAAGAGTCATGACGTTGAACAATCGTAAATGCAACAAAGTAAATTAGCTGATTGATTAGCAGTATCGACCAGACTTAGCCAAATTCTGAGTAATACTGAAAGGTATTATTAAAACTCAATTGCAAATAAATATTAAATATTTTATTTTAATATTAAATAAAAATAATATTAAAATGAAATGTATAAAAACTTTGATGGAAATGCGCAAATCAAACACTAAATTATAAAATCTGTCACTATAACTCTCTATTATTAACGTCACAACAAGACTGTAAATATATAACCTGTTTTCCTGTTAATATGGTACCGTTAGGTATGTACAGTACACAAATTAAGGCTCAAACTTTAAATAGCATTAATATGCACACTATCACATATAACTTCTTAAATAACAATAATATTAACTCACGGATACTGACTGTATAAATCAAACTTTTCAGCTGTAAATAGTTAACAAACACTATTAAATCTGTCAGCTTACATCTTGTTTTAGCAAACATACATCGAAAATACCTGTATCATTTATAATATGGTACACCTGTATTATGCAGCACTAACCAAATATAGGCAAACTTTAAGCTCGATTTGCACTTCTACAATACTATTACTTAAATTAAACCTAATTATAATTAATGTACTGATACTATTATAAAAAACCGATTACTGTTTCTTCCTGCAACCTGAGGTCGTTTTTAATGATATATGGAGAGACTCTGAAACAGTAATCGCTTCGTGTGTAGAGCCCTTGAGAATCATTTAAATAAACATATAAACTATTACCAATATACATCAAGGTTCACGATAAACACGGAATTGGATATAGCTTGCCACAGACAAACGTTTATGCAATACGTACGTATATCACCTTTAGCAGCGCACAATAATATTTTACATGTCCACGTATTTTTAACACCAGACATCATGCTTATATCCAATAAATTCGAAAATGATAGCATCATGTCTTAATTAATAAATTATATCATTTATCTACTTAAGATCGAATCACTCTGATACTCAACTAGCAATTCAAAACACTCACATTCAGAAGCACAAAATAGCGATAAAATTTTTATCTTTCTATTTTTCCAAAGGTATATGAACCCTCATACAATGGGCAGTAAATAGGGGGAGGCCCGCTGGAATGAAATGAGCAACTCGCTGTTAGGAGGAAAAATACTAAAAATCATTCTTAAACGGTCGCAAATAATATCCGGCCACATTCCAGCAGATTTAGAGCTACACATTTTTATATTTTTAATTTAACCTGGCAAAATTCACTGTGTCATATATTCCATAAAATATCCTTCATATAATATACAGTCGTAATTCGATAATTTCATATAACGTTGTAATAATAATATTTATATAAATATTGGCGACTATAATACTATACCTTAAGGTAAACTCCCTTTATATAGTATTAAGGTATATATATATATGATAATAGTATATATATAAATTATAGTATTAATCATTATATACTTATTTAGTATATATTAGTATATTATATATGTATATTACTATATATATTATATATTATACATATTATATATTATATTTACTTAATATATATATATCGTATATATATTATAATAATAATATATTATTTATTATATAATTAATATATATATATTTATTATAATATTAATTATTATATATAATAATATATAGTATATAATAATATTATTTATATTATATATTATATTACTATATATATATTATATATATTGTATGTATTATAAATATATATAATTAATATATATAATTTATTATATATATATATATATATATATTCTAGTATATATCTATATATATATATAATACCATATATCATATATATATATATATATAATATATATATAATATATATATTAATTATATATATTATAATATAATATATTATATATATATATAATATATATTATATATATATTTAATATATTATATATCAATATTAATATAATATATATATAAATATTTACTATATAATATTATACATCTATGACTAACTAACATCTGACTATATTAACATTATTATATATATAATTATATCTTTAATATATATATTGTAAATATATATATAAATATATATCTATTACTATATAAATAAATATATATCTATATATAATATATATTATATCATATTATATAATATATATTGATATATATATATATAATTAAATCTATATAATATATAATATATATATATATATTATATCTATATATTATAAATATATTATATCTATATATATATATTATATAAATTATATTAATAATATATAATATATATATAATATACTATATAATATATATAATATATTAATATATATTAATTATTAATATATATTAATGTATAATATATTATAATTATTATATTATAAATAATTATAATTATATATTATTTATATATATATATATATTAAATATATATATATATTATAATATATATATATATATATATATTTATATATATAAATATATATATAGTATATATAATATATTCATATATACATTAATAATAATAATATTATATAATATTATATATTATATATATCTATTTATGTTATATATTAATATATATAATATAGTATATATCATATATTATATATATTATTATTAATATATAATATATATATATACTATATATATATATATATATATATATATATATTTATATATAAATATTATATAAATTATATATATATAATAAATATATATAATATATATATATATATATATATTAATATCTTTATATATATATATACTATATATAAGTAACTACGGTATATATATATTCATATATATATATATAAATGATATATTATTGTAATTATATATATATACTATATATATAATATATATTATATATATACTAAATATATTATAGATCTATAATTATATATAATATATAATATATTATATATATATTATAATATTATATATATATATCAGTATATAAAACAATATATATATATTATAATATATATATATATAGTATTTATATATATAATTATAATCTATATATATATATATATACATACTATATTATATATATTATATATAATATATATATCTATATAATATATATATAGATATACGCTTAATACTAAATTGTGACGCAGTTTAAGAAAAATCAATAATAATAAATAAAATAATAATAATAATAATAATAATAATATTATTTATATTATATATAATATATTATATATATATTATAATAATAAATAATAATAATAATAATAATAATAATAATATAATAATATAATAATATATAATAATAATATATAATAATAATAATAATAATAAATAATAATAATAATATAATAATAATAATAATATATTAGTATAACATATATAATATAATAATATAATAATATATAATATAATAATAATAATAATAATAATAATAATAATAATAATAATATAATTAATAATCAATATAATAATAATATAAATAATAATACTAATAATAATAATAAATTATAATAATAATAATAATAATAATAATATAATAATAAATAATAATAATCATAATAATAATAATATAATAATAATAATAATAATAATAAATAAAATAATAATAATAATAAAATAAAATAATAATAATAATAATAATAATAATAATAATTAATAATAATAATAATAATAATAATAATAATAATAATAATAATAATAATAATAATAATAATAATAATAATAATAATAATAATAATAATAATAATATATTCAAATTACATAATTATATAATATAATATTAATATTTAGATAATTAATAATAAGTAATAGTATAATAATGCTAATAATAATAATAGTATTATAATAATATTAATAATAAGGAATTGTAATCATACTATATAAACAAGAAATGAAATTATAAAAATAAGAATAATAATAGATAAATATAATAATAATAGATAAAATAAATAATAATGAGATAATAATAATATTAATAAGAATATACTATCAAATTCAAAATTACAAAAACTTTAGTCAACATTTAGAAATAGCTATTAGTCATAAAAAACAAGAACACATAATTTTATATATTATATGTTAACTAAATATATTTACTATTTTAATAACATCAGGTAATTATAATAACCAAAATTATTTTCCCTTAGTATGTGAAATAGGTTTACTAGTTGCAACACAGTGTTGTGTCCTTTGAAACCCGAAATAGGCAAATAGGCAAACTTTAGCTCGATTGCACTTCACAATATATTTTAAATAAATAATTTTATCACGGATTAATTTAATAGAAACAATTATCGTTTTTAGAAACACCTTACATGAAAGCTTTAATACCTGTGTTAGACACTATTGAAGAAACAATATGATAAAATAACAATAAATATTACAATATAATGGACCAATGGATACGCACTATGCAAAACATTGACAAACGTTTATGCCAACACTACGTTGAAACCTTTAAGACAGCGCAAGCATAATAATTACTGGGCACGTTTATACACCAGACACTGCTATTCAATAAATTGCGAAAAGAAAAAGAGTCATGTGTTTAATTAAATTTTATCATTTATACTTAGATAGAATCACTCTGATACTCAACTACCCAATTAACTCTAGAACAGGGTTGCCTATTTTTTGTCACATAAACACGGTCGGGGGTGTAACACACCCCATTTCCAAAACTCCAAAAATTATAATTTTTTTCAAAATTAATATAAATTATGAATACCATAGTGAAAATAAATATATTTTCTAACATAATAATGTATAATATTTCTCCTTTTCCAAAAAATAAAAATTTAAAAGGGAAAAATACCAGAACACCCAAATTCAAAATTTTAATAAAAACAAAATGGAAAGATTTGTATAAAAATTAAAAAAAAAATATTCCTTTGAATTTTTTGATTTTGTATACATAATTTGTTGTTGCCTATGGTATGTTTATCCTTCTGGAAAGTTTCAGTCATTTTGAAGCAATACGACCTGAGTTTGAACAGGTCAAATATGACCATTATTTTGAAGGTAAAAACAATGATTTTTTGAAAATATATAAATTTACAATTATTTACTCCACGAAATAATCACTAAAATATATAATATATAGTAGTATATTTATATAGTATATTTATATAGTATAATATAGGTATATATATATAATATACTATATATATAGAATATATATATAATAGTATATATAATATATATATATATATATATATATATATAGTATATATATTATATATGATATATATATAGTATATATATAAATAATTATAAGGTATAAATATATATATAATATACTGTATATATATATAGTATATATATTATATATATATATATATATATAGTATGAGTATATATATAGATATATATAGCTACAAATAAGATATATAACGTAAAGCATAGTATATAAATATAGTAGTACTATAGTAACAAGTGATATAATAGCGACGGTGAAGTAAGTTAGGTGTTTTATACCTATAATATATATAATATATATCATAATATAATATATTATATTATATAATTAGATATAATTTACATATAACATTATATAAATATATATATACTATATATAATATAATATAATATAATATAATATAATATAATATAATATAATATAATATAATATAATATAGTAGCTTCAAGAGTCTGCTGAATAGCAGGGGCAGAAGGAATTGACTGTTTATCTACAGAGCTGTTGGTGCTAGGCATAGGTGATAAAATTGGATTTTGTTGGAGTTGATGTGCGTCGTCCCCTTTTTGCATTACGAAGGCTAGGTGCATTTTCTTCCTCGCTATCATCACTAGATGAAATAGTTAGTATGTAATCGACATCAAGGTCACTGTCTTACATTACTTCCAATTCAAGGTCATCATCTACATCTTCGACCAAATCAAGACAACTTAGGTCTTAGATTACTGAGATGTTGAATTATTTCATCTTCTCTAAACGGACGTTGTGACGTCATTATTATTATTATTATTATTATTATTATTATTATTATTATTATTATTATTATTATTATTATTATTATTATTATTATTATTATTATTATTATTATTATTATTATTATTACTTATTTATAATTATTATCTATATTATTTATTCTACTGGAGTGAAAGACAGTCATACATGTAATATATATACTTCATTACTATGTACTATATATTATATATTATATATATATTATATATATATTATATACTATATATATATAATATATATTAATATTGATATAGATATAGTAGTATATATTCATTTTATAAATACAGTCACTATATATTAGGATATGTACTATATTTTGGTATATATATATAATAACTAACATTATATAATGTTGCCTTGTGTCGAAAACCTAAAAATCTATAATCAGAATCACATAAACGAAAATCTAACGTTTAACACGGTTGGGGTGTAGCACACCCCTAACACCCTACTATTAACCAACAGACATAAAAACACTTACACTTGGCACTGTTACAAAACGACCTTATTCCTTCACAAATTAGCTTAAGCTCGCAACTGAGCGAGAGATTCGTAAATGATGTCTTTAATACAAAAGTACGATGAGATAATCACGGCGGGGAATGGCTTACTACCCTCCGACCGTGGTTCTTAGGGTTAAAACACTCACATTTCAGAAGCACAAAAAAAGCTAAATTTTTTCTTTCTTATATTTCCAGTAAGAATATACAATCAGTAAAAAGGGAAGGTGTGGGATGAAGTGGGCAAACAGCTGTTAGGAAGGAAATATAAAACTACACTTCTAAATTTGCAAATATCCGGCCACTTCACAGATTTGAGCCCATCACCATTTATATTTAATTTTAACCTATTGCAAAATTTCACTCGTTCTTTTTCCCATATAAATATCAGATATATATGTATATACTATCATATATATATAATATATTTAAAATATATAGTATATGTATATTACTATAGTATATATATTATGTATATTTATATATATATATGTTAATATATTATATACTAAGATACTATTTAAATTTATTTACTATTTAAATATATAATAATATATATATAGATATATATATTAAATTTATATTATATTATATAATATCTTAAATATATAGTATATATATTATATATATATATTATATTATAATAATAAATATATTTTATATAATATATATGTTAATATATATAATATATAATATTTATTATATATTTATTATAATATTAATATTTAATGTTTATATAAATATATATATATTATTATATATATATATATATATATATTATATATATTAATATATTATATATATATATTATATATATATATATAAATCAGTCTTATATATATATATAGTATTATATAATATATATATATATAATATATTATATCTATATATAATATATATATATACATTATAATATATATAATATATATATAATATATATTTCCTATAATACAGTGGCGGCTCGTGTAAACTTGGCATGGAGGGGCTGTAGGTTTATATAATATTATGTCTATTATATATATAATTATATATATATTATTAACTAAGTATATACTATATATATATATTACCATAAATTATAATAATATATATAACTATATTAAATATATAATACTCTATCACATATATAAAATATATATATATATAATATATTATTATAATATATATTAATATAATTATTAAGTATATATATAATAATATATAATATTATATATATATAAATATAATATATATATATATAATATATATATATTATATATAAAAATATATTATTATATTATATAATATATTAATATATATTTATTTATATAATATATTTTATATATATAATATTATTATATTATATCTACTTATACTATATATATATATATATATAATATAGTAGTATATTATATATATTATATTATACTATATATTATATATATATATATATATAATTATACTATATGTTATTATATATCTATTATATATCATACTGATAAATAATATTTATAAGTACTATATTATATATATATAGATATATAGTATATATTATTATATATCACTATAATACTATATATATGTATATAATATAGCTATATAATAAAGTAATATATATACTATTTATAGATAAAATATGCTATATATAATTAGTATATATATATATATATATATATATATATTCTATATCTTACTATACAGTATACTGATTATATTCCTATATATATATATTAATTATAGGTATATATACACCCTATAAATAGTATAATATATCTAGATATATATACTATATATAAAATATTATATATATATATATTAGTACTAAAATAATATTATATATATATTATTATAGATATAAGTATCATATCTAGATATATAAGTAGTATCTATAAATAGTATATATCGTATATATCGATATTATTCTATTTTCTACTAAATCATATCAGGGTGAAGTAATCGTCATAACTACGTATAACCCATAAGGGCTGTTATATAATATCGGTAAGTATACTACGTATGAGAACCTATATATATATTCACCTGTGATAGTAATAGTAACATACACGTCGTAAGTATAGATCAGTGTGTACCTAATATGATATACGCTAGAGTATATTAACATGAGTACTATCTAATATAGTATAGTAACGGAGACCTTAGAATATACAGGGTACCGGCTAGGCAGGCGCCGTAAGGAGTAAATATATATATAGATAATAATGAGATTAGGTACCTGTCGATGGAGGCTGAAGGGGTTCTCTCAAATAAGTGTCTTATAAAGGAGGTATCAGTTAAGATGATACGATGTAAAGTCAGAGAATATACACTATACTTATTGCCACAGGTAGTGGAATGCGTACCGGTCCTAATAAATCTTAGCTTCTTACGATGCACTTATATAATATTATATAAGATCGCATATCGTAAGTATGAAATTACATATTTTGGTCGTTGTTAATAATTTGTATTATATTAACACTATTATATATATAGATACACTTATATAAGAGCTATGCTGTATATCTTATATGATTACTATATATACATAAGTAATATATATTATAGTTAATATATAATATATATATAGATAGAAATTAAGTATAATAAATATAATCAATATAGTTGATAGTTATAATATCATATATGATAGTATATAAGAAAGTACATATCTAGTGCTAATTACTCCTGACGTAATAGCTAGTATTATATACTATTATGCTATATATATATATATATATATTTATATATATAACTATATTATTATATTAAATATATAAATAATATAATATATTTATATATATAATAATATATATATATTATACTATTATATATTATATATATATAACCTAATACTATTATATATATAATATCTATATATATATATAGTATAAAATATATAATAGTATATATAGTATATATATATATATATATATAAGATAATATATATATATAATATACTACTATATATAATAAAGACTTATACTAAATTGTGAGCATGTTTAAGAAAAATAATTATAATAATAATAATAAACATATAATAATAATTAATAATATATAATAATACAATATAATATATACATAATCATAATAAAATATAATAATAATAATAATAATAATAATAAATAATAAAATAATAATAATAAATAATATAATATAATAATAATAATATTAGTAATAAAAATAATAATATAATAATAATAAATATAATAATAATAATAATAATAATAATAATAAAATAATATAATAATAATAATAATAATAATAATAATAATAATAATAAATAATAATAAATATAATAATAATAATAATAATAATAATAACTAATAAAATAAATAATAATAATAATAATAATATTAATAATAATATATATAATGAATAATAATACAATGTGAATAATATAATAATAATAATAATAATAATAATAATAACTATATAATAATAATAATAATAATGATAATAATACTAATATAATAATAATTATAATAATAATAATAAATAATAATAATAATAATATTAATATTAATAATAATAAATAATAATAATAATATAATAATAATAATAATAATAATAATAATAATCAATAATAATAATATATACATAATAATAATTAATAATAATATAATAATTATTATATAATATTTAAATTTTAAAAAAAAAACGTTTATTCAACATTTAGAAAATACAATCTAGATCATATAAAAAAAAAGGAACACTACATTTTAATATTATATTTATAGAATATTTTACAATTTTACTACATCAGGTATTAAAAGAACCACAATTATTTCCCTTAGTATAGTGAAATCGGTTTACTAGTTGCAACACAGTGTGTGTCCTTTGAAAACCCGTATATATGCATCTGTCAGCTCGAGCCCCTTAAAAAATAATTAAAAAAATAACAATAATAACTAAAAATAACAACAATAAATAATAATAATTTATAACTTAACAAAACATAATAATAATAATAATAATAATAAATATATAATTATAATAATAATAATATAATAATAAATAAATAATAATTAAAATAATAAATAATAATAATAATAATAATAATAATAATAATATAATAATAATAATAAATAATCATAATAATATAATATATTAATAAAATAATATATTAATAATTAATAATAATATGAATATAATAATAATAATAATAATAATAATAATAATAATAATAAATAATAATGAATAATATAATAATAATAATATATAATAATAAATAATAATAATAATAAAATAATAATAATATAATAAATAATAATATAATAATAAATATAATAAAAATAATAATAAATAAAAATAATTAAAAATTATAACAGTAATAATGATCCCAATGTTTAATAAATAATAATGAATAATAATAATAATAATAAATAATAATAATAATAAAATATAATAAATATAATGAATAATAAATAATAATAATAATAATAAATAAAAATAATATACAATAATAATAATAATAATATAATAATAATAAATAATAATAATAATAATAATAATAATATATTAATAATCATAATATAAATAATAAATATAATAATCAATAATAATAATAATAATACTAATGAATAATAATAAATAATATAATAATCATAATAATAATAAATAATAATAATAATAATAATAATATCCAATAATAATTATAAATAATAATTTTGATAGATAGTAGCACCAAAGCTTGATTAATAAAAATAAAAACAACAAACAGTTAATATTTCTAATAATGATATATAATGAGAATTCTACATACCTCTATTTATGAGAAAAAATAATATAATATGTATTATTTATTAAATAAAAGAAAAAAAAAGAAAAACAATATATTAAAAAAAAAAAAAAAAATAAGAAAAAAGATAAAAAAAGATTAATAATATAAATAATTAGAAATAATAATAATAATAATATAATAATAATGAATAATAAATAATAATAATAATAATAATATCATAATAATAATATTAATAATAATAATTTATAATAATAATAATAATCCATCTCATTATAACATTAATAGTAATATAAAAATAACGTCAAAATAATATTTAAACATTAAATAATATAATAAATAATATAAATAATAAAATAATAATAATAATAATATAATAAAATAAATAATAACAATAATTAATAATAATAATAATAATAATAATAATAAAATAATAATAATAATAAAATAAATATAATAATAATAATAAACTAATAAATAATAATAATAATAATAATAATAATAATATAATAATAATCATAAATAATAATAATAATCAATAATAAAATAATAATAAAATATAATATATAATATATAATAATATATATATTAATAATAATTAATTAATATAATAATAATAATATAATATAATAATAATAATATAATATAAAATGATAATTAATATAATAATAGTTTAACATGATAAATACATACTAAAAATAGTAT
>JABUQX010138682.1:0-7500 GCA_015478945.1 Trachelipus rathkii
ATATATATATATATATATATATATATATATATATATATATATATATATATATATATATATATATATATATATATATATATCACAAAAAAATTATATATATATATATATATATATATATATATATATAGTTTCTGCAAGTGGTATTGATTCTTGTTGCGGTGTTATACTCTTGGTGAATAACCTGGAGAATGGCATAATGACAAGAACCAATGCATGGGGGATTTCGCGCGTCCCTCCGGCCCTAGCGCTGAGTATGTGCCTAGTCACATACGAATTCTTTAATCTCTTTCTGTCCCCTCATTGTTTAAATCTTTCAAACCTCCTCCTCCACAATGTTTTTTTTTCCACCCATCAGTCCTTTTAAGAACTTGTACCTAATTTCCCTCTTTCAAAGAGGTCCTCCCTTTTTTCCCGTCCCAGCCCCTTGGGCTATCCGGTGCCTCTTCCCGCATGGGTCTTCAGCCCACCTCAAACTTCTTCCTCATGGATGAAAGTACAGGAGAAAAACAGGTCCTTTAGCTCACCTTCAACCCAGCCGCCAGTTGTAGGGAACCCGAACCTTCAGCTAACCACTAAGGAGGCCGTTCTGCACTTTGGTGAATAATCTTGGGCTCTACGTGAAGTTATTAGTTGCTGTGTGGTACACAGGGAGTAAACCGGCGTGGAGTTCCGGGAGGATCTTCCGAGGCCACATTCACAGCCTATCCCACAGGGTAGGGTCCGGGAGGTTGTGCGGGTCTCTGGCCTGTAAACTGTTACGTGGAGAAGGAATACCCTTCCTCATGAAATATATACCTTTCCAACCCATCCTGTTATTTACTTTTATGCTTCATTTGTTTAATTGTTATCATTGCTCATATATATGGAGTCTGAGGTTAAATTTTTATGAAACTGGCACTTCAAGAAATAACGTTTTTAAATCAAAGCGAGTCCAACAACAGCAATTACCATCTGTCAAGTTCCCAGTCTGACACCACCTCGGTCCCTCCTACTACTAGACCAGGTGTTACCTCTTTTTCTCCTACTACACCCCAAAGTCCTCCGAAATAACCTAAGCAATTCGTTGCCTGGTATGCCCTTGACACCCCAGGTGCCCAAACGGTTGGAGATATCCCGAAGAGGTGCTTCACGTCATAGTCGTTCTCATTTGTTTACTCCATATGCCGTTCCCCCCCCCCCCCGGGACTGCCAGCTGACATGTTATTTCCAATATATTAATGATTGCGATCCAGTACCTCCAAAGTTCTTACTGAGCAAAGAACCATTATTCTTAGTGATGCTCTTGAAAAAGCTTTAGGAGTTGAAGAATGAAGAATGGGTCCCATCTCATTCAAGCTACTACCCGGAATCAAAGTTTTATCTTGTCATCCTTAACGTATCTCGGAAACATCTCTCTATTTTCACTCCTGATGAAATAAGAAACACATCCAAAGGCACTATTTATTCTCTAGAAAAGAAAGACGAAGATATTGCTGTCATTCTGAGAAATCTACAGCGGAAAACATTCCCTGTTATTAACGCTTACAGATTTCCCCCATGTCGGGACTCGCCTGAAACCCCAAATCCACGTTTACTGTTGACCTTTAGCACCCCATTTCCACCTACAAAAGTGAAAATTGGGTTTACAAGCTACAGTGTTCGTACATTTATTCTCCGACCTGGACGTTGCTTTAAATGCCAGCGGTTTGGTCCTCCCCGGAAATACAGTACTGGACTGCATGACATATGTCCAGTCTGTGGAGAAAAATTTTACATTCCCTTTGAAAACACACCACATTGCAAAAACTGTGGAGTACCCCACAGTGCCTCTTCTTTAAAAGGTCCGTCTTACTGTTTGAACAGGAAGTTTTGGAGTTATGCACTATAAAATATTGAGCAGGAGAGATGCCATACACCAGCTCAAAGATAAATATCCTACAAGACAAAGGCAATCTTATGCTACAATTACAGCAGCCCCCCCCCCTGCCTTCTTGTGTTAATCCACAGACACAACTCCATTCCAGTAAAACTCTTCCCCCAAATCTCAGCGGAACTCAGGCAGTTACTGTAACCTGCCCACCTGCATTGCCTATACTACCGACTTTTCAAATAGTACAAAAACAGCCCTTGATCCGATCTCCCGTCCAAAATGTTATCAGCAATCCTACTCCAAGTATTTGTTTTCAACTACCCAACAATGAAACTAAGTTGATTTATTAAACACAAAGCTTGGAAAACTTTTCCTGTCAAGACCCTCTGTCCCATACCCTCCTGATAGGTTCGCCAAACTCGTGTAAGAGGACTGTGTCTCTGTCCCCAAATCCGCCTCCCACCATTACTCAAATTCCTGGAAAAGATGTTCCTAAACACAAAGAAAAGAATAATCACCAAGCTAAAGATTATTCGTTAAAATACAAAGCATCCAAATTTATAAACCAAAACACACTGACTCCAGATGTAAAAAATGCAACTCAGAAGAGACCTCGCCATAAGTCTATTCCTGAGACAAAACAAATAACTTCAACAGATTGTACCCAAACAATCACAGCTATAGAACAACCAACATATCAACCCTCTCATAGTTTGTAAGATTATTCCAGCTCTTCTGAATCCTTCAATAACTCTTCTTCCAAATTTCCTATCTTAGCACTCCCTAAAGGATTCTATGCCTTGGCGGATGAAATGGATAATAGCTCCAAAATAGAGCGTGATGTGAAGACCAATCTCTTTCTGATACGGTACTTCCTGCGCATCCGGGAGAGGTGAGTGGAAAACCGTTCAGAGTAAACATCGCAAACGCTCCAAGCATTCTGGATCTGTTGGTGGCATGAAAGGGGACCGAGAGGTCTCCCATCTTAACTTAAATTGTCCAGGCTCCCATAACCCGCATGATGACATACTGGCAAAATCTCCAGTATTAGACTTTGCAAACCCAATGAATCCTATATCGGATCCCAATATTGCAACTAAAATACCTTTTCAAAAAGATGTCACTTTTCTGGTAACACCTTCCTTTCCCATTTCCATGGAAACAGCCCCATATCCCCGCACATTTCCTAATCTGCTTGCTGAATAGATACTGATAACGCTCCCATTCCAAAATATGAGCACTTTTGTTGCTCTTCCAATGACCAACCAAGTCGATGCATTCATGGCGAAGCCCCTCCACCAAATACCACTGAAAACTCCCCTCCAAAACCGGTCATAAAATCCAAATCTCTGTTGTACAACTTTTCCTTACCACCAGGATTTATTGCTCCTCCACGTCGTGACCCACGTCTCAGCCTTTCCTCGCCATCTGAATCCACTTTCAAAATCACCACTATCGTCATTGTGACTTCTTCCAACCATCGGGATATAAATCACTGTTAACCTCTATAGAAAGCTAGGTGACAATGATAGGGGAGGTGCAGGAATACTCATTCATAAATAAGTCCCCTATTCTCCAGTCCCTCTTCAAACTCGATTTCATGCAGTGGCAGGATGAATTCTCCTGTCCACAGACCTTGCTGTCTGCTCGATCTACTTTCTCCGAGTAGCGCATTTACTAAGGTCAATTTAGCTGATCTTTTTAAGCCGCTCCCTACTCCGGTTGTTATAATAGGAGACTTCAATCTTCATCACCCCTTATGGGGAGATTCTTTCACACCGTCTAAGTCTAAGAGTCTTGTTGATCTCCTAACCCTTTTTTCCTTGGGATGCCTTAACACAAGGCTCCTAACATATGAACGTTTATATACACACACTTCTTCCTGTATATATATTTCCTTTTGCTCCAATTCCCTTTTGGATCGCTTCACCTGGTCCTGCTTTGATTACTTATATGGCAGTGACCATTACTCAATAGCCTTAAATGAACTTGCACTGAGCCCAATGTTAAAACACAATTCCAGCAGGCATTAGTCATTATCACCGAGCAGAGTGGGCTCCTTTTCATCAGACTACAGCTATCCCATTCTCTCCCTTCAATAAACAGTTTCCGACTGTTGATGATGCCTTTAACTTCTTCCAGTAAGTTATCATCACAGCAGCGGAAGCTTGCATTTGCAGGTAGACGTTCGGCAACCCTTTGTGGTCCCAAGAGTGTGCACAAGCTAACCGGGAGAAAAAAAAAACTCTACAGGCAATACAAAAGGACCCTCACCACCTCTAACAAGATTATCATTAGAGCAGCTGCGGCGAGATCTTGCCGAATTAATCGCCAAACACACAAACAATGCTTTCGAACTTATACTTCGACCGTCAACTCCCATTTCTTTGGTGTATAAGGTTGCACAGAAAATATCTTGCTGCTCCAACAATTCTTCACCCACAGTCCTCTGTTATGAGCATGAAATAACCAATATGATCTCTGCTCCAGCAGCTGTTGCAGATGCATTAGGTTATAGTTTTGCTAGCTACTCGAACTCTTTTCACTATCCTGAAGACTTTCAAAAATTTGGAATTAACACTGCATTGCCAGACTTTTCAACAATGAAAGGGGAAGATCATACCTATAATCATCCTTTCACAATTACAGAGTATCAAACTGCACTCGTCAATAGCAAAGACGGTGCCCTTGGCCAAGACATGATTTCTGAAATACTGCTCGGTCATATTCACCCTTCTGCATCAGCATTTTTGCTGGATCTGTATAACAAAATCTGGATTGAATCCTCTCTTCCATCTATTTGGACTACAGCTTTTGTAATCCATATTCCCAAACCTGAGAAAGATCCGAAGTTGGTAGACAACCAAAGACCAATTTCGCTGACCTCTCATACTTGTAAATTAATGGAGAAAATAGTTTCAGGCCACCTTCTCCCGGTTCTAGAGAGTCACCAGACTTTTTCAAACTTCCAGTTTAGTTTCCACAAAAATCATTCAACCGCGGATCTCTTGTTAAAACTGGATCATGACATCCGGGAAGCCTTCTCAACTGGTGGGATGGTTCTTGGTGTCCTTTTTGACCTTGAAAAAGCTTATGACACAACTTGAAGAACTGGGGGTTCTCCTTAACCTCTACTCGCTTGGTTTCCGAGCACAGATCCCTTTCTTTATTAAGTGCCTTCTATCAAATAGATCCACCCAGGTTCGGTGCTCTTCCGTTCTATTGCGCCACTTTACTCTGGATGAAGGTGATCCGCAGGGCTGCGTTCTACATGTATTACTATTTGTTCTTGGATTCAATGACATTATTACTTCTATTCCAGAGATGATCAATTTCTCTCAATGTTGATGACCTTGCGCTATATATTGCTGGTGCCAGGCTTCCATTCATTGAACAGCAACTTCAACTAGCTATTAGGAATATTTCCCAATGGGGTAATTCAAATAGCTTCCATTTCTCAACCATAAAAACCTCAGCAGTACTTTTTAAGAAAAAAGGGAATCAAAGAACCTGCCACCTTCCTCCCACGAACCTAACCTTATATGGTTAGCCCATTCCTATAACTTCTAGGACTCATTCTTTATGACCACTTAACATATGCACTGAATATTAAACTCTTGAAAATGGCTTGTCATCACGTGTTTGACTTATTATGTCATCTCGCCTCAAAATCTTTGGGTGCTAATCGAAAACTTGTCCCTTTTACATCTCTACATCGCCTTAATCCAATCAAAACTGGATTATAGCTGCGTAGTATATGGTCATACCTCCCCAACTCTACTACATCTGTTAGATCCCATCCAAAATGAGGCGAGCTGAATCTCCACTGGAGCCTTCCGATCATCCCCCCGGGTGAGCCATAAGTTGAATCTGATGTGATACCACTCTTTCTTCAAAGGGAATACATCATGTGCATAAGTTATCTTCACTTTCAAACCCTAATACCATCTGCTCTAACGCCGATTCCGCGAGAGATACTTCAGAATCCTTTACTGGATATTTGCAAACACAGTTTATAGCATTCTTAACTTCCTTAACATCCCTTTGCAAAAGGTGCTGCCATTCTCTTATGACGAAGACGAAGGGTATACACCTTGGTTATTCTCTGTTCCCACCATTTGCCTGGTCCTGCCCTCTCACTCCAAATCTAGTCACCCTGCTGCCTTGTTGAAGGCATCATTCCTGTCTCATTCCACAGTTCACGGTAGATTTACTCGTGTTTACTGACGGCTCTAAAACAGGGAACAGTGTGGGTACATCTGCTGTCTTTCCTGACTGCAACCTCTTCCATACCCTCCCCCATCACACTTCAATTTTTACAGCAGAATCACTGGTTGTAATGATTTCCCTTTCTCAAATTTTATTCCTTAACCAAGACCACTCTTATGTCATGTATTCAGATTCGCTCAGCGCCAACCGCTTAAAGATCACTATTCTAAAAACACAATGGTATCCAATGTACAATAATTTCTTCGGCTGCTCCACTCTTGAAAGAAACAAATCATGCTATGTTAGATCCTGTCTCACGTAGGGGCAATTGGCAACGAAATCGCTGACAGAGAGGCCAAGCTTCTATTTGGAGCTATTCTAGGTATCTCCCGGATGCCATTCGACAAGGTCGCCTCCCATTAACTGATTACTATCTTGCTCTCTGACAAATGTTCTGGATGAGTGATCAGCAAGGGGTGAAACTTAGAAATATAAAACCAAACATTGGTGAGTGGTCTTCCTCTCACCGAGAGTATATATATATATATATCCGTATATATATAATATTATATTATATATATATATATATTATAATTTATAATATATATAATTATTATATATAGTATATATAATATGATATTTATATAATTAATATATAATAATATATATATATTTATATATATACCTATATATATATATATTATAAATATTATGGAGTATATATTAATATATATATTATATATATATATAGTATATAATATTATATATGTATATATATATATAATTTAGTATATATATATATACTGTACTATATATATATAATTATATATATATATATATATAATATTATCACATATATATATATATTATATAATATAATAATATCTATATATATATATATATATATATATATATATATATATATATGATAATATATATTATATATATATATATATATATATATATATATAAATAATATATATATATATATTTATATATACTTATAATATATATATATATATTATATATATAATTATAAATATATATATATATAATAATATATAATATATACTTATATAGTATATATAAGATATATACAGTATAAATATAGATCACTCAAGGCTGCTCTGGAATGATGGTTAGGACAGTCTAGAAAGAAATGATACACAATTTCTGAGGCCTGGTTGCACTTTGTTTGGAGGTTGTTTGGTTGATATTGAATCTATTTTTGTAATACTGTAGCGTTTGGTGTGGTGCCAATCATCACGAGCTTTGGATAAAGATGACTGGATTTTATATAAGGAAGTTTAAATCTGGATGCAATTTCTAGGGAGGAGGTCATTTATTATATTGTTTGGTTGTTATTTTGATTTTCTTAAATATTGTTCTGTTAGGCGAGTGTGTATATTGTTTGAGTAAGGCTATTAAAGATGTTGTTTTGT
>JABUQX010138682.1:12500-15070 GCA_015478945.1 Trachelipus rathkii
AGGGTTCTGTTATATCTCCTACTTTATTCTTACTTTTTTCATAATGATCTTCTCACCTGCACATCTAACTAACTCTATTCATAAACCGATGACTCGACCCTTCATTCTTCAAACCATTTCAGTTCTGCTTCCTCATTTACTTCTAGAATTGCATCTCGTCTTAATCTTTCTATTCTATTCTCGCCTGATCTGGATAGAATTTTGCCTGGATGGGGTTGTCTCAACTTGTGACAATTCAAAATTCTCTTTAAAAACCAAACTTTCCCGCAAATCTCTTCTCTATAACGCATTTTAGACTTTCCTATCTCTTTTCTGAACGGTTCTCTCGTCTTCTCCTGTTGACAATATAAACATCATTGGCCTTTTAATATAAACAAAAAAAATGTCTTGGAAACCCATGTCATAACGGTTGCTAGGGGGCCTCAAAGAAACTGAAAAGTTCTGTTTAGACTGCGAGACTTTTTTTTCTATTCTCAGTTGCTCCAGCTATACAAGGGTCCTCATCCGCCCTTGTATGGAGTACTTGCTCTCATATCTGGGGGGGCTAAGGTTTCACCCGGCTTTTGGATAGGTGTCGAGTCAAAGGCCAAGGCTTATACAACTGTTTCTGTTGGTGGCTTTATATCTCTATTCTATAGGCACCCCAACGGCAAGTGCTCGAGGGATTTTCATTTACGACATTCCCTGTAGCACACGAGTGCTGTATCTGGCAGTTTTGTGTTGACTATTGGTAACTCCAGGCCTAGTTCGGGCTGTGGTCTTTCATTCTTTTCCCGCCACCCTCTGTTCTGTGGCAATTCTCTTTGCATCTTCTGTATGTCCTGTTGATTTTAATCTACCTCAAATTTAAAGCCCGCGTCTTGTGCCTCACTGCGTAATTTGGGGCTAGAGCGTGAACTTTTTGAGCGTACTACAACCCCCTCCCTTGCATAGGGGCTCTGACTGGGAGTGGTGGTGACAACTGTAAAAAAAAAATCCCTTAGGTGGGTAGATTTGTGACAAAACTGAATAAATGCCCTACTCTCACCCCATCCAAAACTCACTCAGACTTATCCCATCAGAAAATCGCACCTCTTCAACATTAGCCTCAGATGGACCATAAATGTCGCAACCACACATACTTTATCCTATTCAAACTTAAATTTAACCTTTAGAATTCTAGCACTTACACACACACAAAATCTATCATAGCTCTCTACCACAGAGTCACTCATCAGAATTGCAAATCTTTATATCCCCCTCTCATTCTTTCCACACTAACACAAACACATTTCACACCACAACCACTCATTTTCAAACGTTTCCTGCATCTTTGTTTTCAACTCCCAGCTAGCAATCAATTTGCCCCTTTCTAATACATCCATCACTCTTCTCCTCTTCTCCTCAACATTTATTCCTCTGAAATTCCATGTATCCATATACGATTCATACATTTTCGCTCGAAGAGATAGAACGCCGCTTACGGCGATCACGACCTTCTCTGAGCCATGCAATGGCATTTCTGGCAAAAGATAAGTGGTAGTAGGCCGCCAACCTAACTACCACCGTCAACATTAGTTGGCCTTCTATGACACCAGGACATACGATGTCGGCAATTTTTTCTTCCCCACACATAGGGATATAAGGATAGGGATGTCGGTAAGATGTTGTCTAGAAGAGGGGTGTGGGTATATAAGTATGTGTATAGGATATGTTGGATAAAAATGGTATCTCTAAGATGGTTGTCTGGAGGATGAAGTGTGGATTACGAACGCAGAAGCAGAAAAGGCGAACCATTAGGCACTTGAATGTCATACATACATAATCCAAAAATGGGTATATATATATATATCCGGTTAACTATATTAATATATATATTATTATAAATATATATATTAATATATATATATAATATATATATATATATATATATATATATAGTATATATATATATATATTATACTATATATATATATATATATATATATATATATAATAATATTATATATATATATATTATATAACAAATCTACATAGGTATGATATAAATATATTCAATCAGTTTTTAATATTTTGAAAAAAATTTTCCCATTCAGCGGATGACGTTAATCTCCATCACATAGTATCATCGTTACAAAGAAACGTAAATTTGAGTACCCGGATTTGGGAATCAGCAAGGCGACCTGTACCAAACTCCGACGATGTCCCCATCCCAGTGTTCACTACACTCCCAAACCTAGCATTGTCTGATGAAGAAGAATATCCAAGGATTTGGTGTGCCCATACGTGCAGATAGTGGTGGTGAATATGAAGAAAGTACTTCTACACAGCAACAGTTCTCCCAGGAAGAGATCAATGATTTAGTACTAGAGTTAAGTCTCTCCAAGCAAGAATCTGAGCTTTTATAGCATCTAGACTAAGTGAAAGAACTGTCTCAAGGCAGAATGGTAAAACTAACCTTTTTTCGGAAAGAGAGTAGTACTCCTTCCATAATTTCATTGAGAAGAAAACCTAGTATAGCTGTAGGAAACATCCCTGGACTCCTACTTTCAAATGGGTTACCTAATAATCCTTTCGACCCAGAGATTGGC
>JABUQX010138684.1:0-25000 GCA_015478945.1 Trachelipus rathkii
TGACAAGAGTGTACTTTAATGGTTGAGGAGAGAAGAATACCACGACCGAAGAGAAACGTATTACAACTAAAGCGTATACAAATCACCTTGACATTAATTACCCAGGCCATTATTGGTACAATATTACACACTATGGAACATAGGATGATTGGAATTACTCCATAAGAAGTTGATAACCGTAGGAGCCATGTTGAAACTGGGAAGAGCGATAATAATAGGAATAGCTCATTGGTGGTAGATGGGAAAAGCCTGAGAAGAATAACAAAGTAACTGATTGTTAATTAGTAAATACAGACATTACCGGTGCGGCTAGAAAAAGTAAACACATTATCGAGAGCGCATGCGAGATGAGGAACGAGTAACTGTTGACATGAGGATAATAAACTACAAGCAAGCGATATTCACAGCGAATATTGCATTAGGAAGAGCAACTTCTATAGGGAACAACGGAAAACATTACTGAGATATTCATTATCATAACAACGCTACACAGTAAGATGCACTTCAGTCCCATATTAACCGCTGATCACATACTGGTTAAGCAAACATCTATAATAAATCCTATTAACAAATTTATAGATACTATCCTACTTCACTACAAATATACTTAAATTACATGCAATAATCATATATGCACATTCAGTATAAAGATTGAGATAAAGCACAACAACAATGTCACTAACATACATAGAACCATAAAAAAAGAACAGACAGGACACCTTAGATTAAACATTACAAGCCATCAAGAAAGAATCTAAACAGAAATACAAACAATACGGGCAGCACAGAATAGACAATAATATCGAACCAAAAACAAACCAGAGAGCAATATAATCATATCACCTACAAAACATACCAAAATAGAACTAGGAAACAAAACAAAGAGAAAAAAAAAAAAAAAGAAGAGACTGATATAAGATATAACTAACATAAGTAATAATCCCCTTTAATACTGCATATAACACCTTATAACAAAATACAGGAATATACTAAATTACAATAGAGACATCTCCTCACATAAACAACCAATACGAAAAACAATAAATAAACACCCACTCAAAACATAAACAGCTATTATATAGAAAAGAGCTAACTAATAGCGAAAGAATATTCCAAACATCAATCAAACCGACAAAAAAAATCGATGCCATTAACACGTATCATAAGAAATACACATAAATCACACAGTATAATTATACATACTATAACGAAATGACCGATAGTTAAAACTATCTAAGATCTAATACACTAATATACATACAAACCATACTAAGTAGAAGCATCTACACATATTCGTGAAATATGCACGAGAAAAACTCACAGTCTGAAGCAGACTAAATACAACTATATAGAGACCTCCGCCCGAGTCACCGTATTTATCCGCATTGCACCCAGGTGAACCATCTAAATAGAACCAAAAAAGAAAAAAAAAAAATACCAGAATATATAACTAAAAAAAAAGAAGACACGAAAAAAAATAATAATACAAGCTCGGAGGAAATCTCACTTCAAACTGGTAGGCAACACTATGCCCTGAATCTACACAACAATAACCATAAATTCCTGTAGGATTAAAATCTCCGCAAAATTTTAATCCAAGCATTTAAGAATGGCTAAAGTTAATGCCAAGCAAAGATGCTATAAATATGTTAAGAAATAATCCGAAATGTGAAATTCTTTCCATCTTCTTTTTCAAATCTCAGTTTTATTAAGATTACCTTCCAGAAGAGCTTACCTAATTCCGTTGATTATGTCCCCCATTCATCCTGACCTTAGGAGAAGGAGGAGCGCAAAGCTGGTTGCAGATGGAGTTACGTCTTTCTGTTTCTACGGAATAGTGAGCAGAAAAAAGAAGAAAATAATGAACATCATAATTAGTCATATTAGGATGTGATTATTATATGCGAATCATTATCCTATAAATAAAAAAGATTGAACAAGCAGTTCATAGTTATCGTGCATTGCATCAATATATATAGAGGTTTATTAATTCCAACAGAAATTTTAATTACTGGTATATAAATAACAATAATAATTACAACAACGCAGTTGACATAACACCCAGTTAACAACAACTTCAGTCTTCGAACACAAATAAATCACAAATGACAGAATAATGAACATTCTTATAGACTAAATTACTAAATAAACAAAAAAATTAGACTACGATAGCAGCATTACAAATGAAGTGACAGTAAAGCATAACAATAAAAAAGAATAGCTGAAAAAATAACACATGATCAATAGATTATATGACAAATCAAGGAAACAGAGTTATTGAGACGAGATTATACCAATATTGATAAGCTGAAAACAAATAGTATTTAAACCTAAGAGCATACAAGACTTATTGCAAATAAACTACCAATAAACTATAAATAACTAAATATATAAAGCCAAAAAAAAGAGAAAAAAAAATGAAGAAAGAAAATAATACAAAGTGGAATGTGGCAACGATAAAGATACATTCTCACAACTACAATTAAATTAGATAACACGAAAAACAGCAAATAGAATATCTAAATTACCGTGACATACACCATTAAACGCTCATACAACTATATATACAAAAAGGTCCACAAGAAACACACAAATCAACTTATAATATTACACAATAAGAACAATCATAATGATCCGTAATCCCATTCCTAAACCCCTCCATTGTTTTATACATCCATATACATGCTTCACTCTCTTCTTCACCCAACACAAATCATATCATACTTGTTCAACTTCGCTACCAATCTCTAACCTAATCACTCTAGTATACTAGAGATACTCATAGGATGTTTCAAGAAAGTATTAACTTTACAACGACAGGTAACCGAATGCAAAAAAAGAAAAAATCCCGCGTTGCACAGAAGTCATAATCACGGACGTTCCTACAAAGTCATCTCAAGGTTTATCTGCCTGGACGACCAGGTAGTGAAAGAAAAGAAAAATCTGAAGTAAGAAGGAAGAGGCAGGTACAGAAGGAGAGCGCAAATACCAGGCCTAGTATTATACGGATCTTTTATTTGAATACATTGCAGTATATATAATAGGTAGTATATATATATATAATATATATATAGTATATAAAAGTAGTAAATTATAAAGAGAAAAAAAAGATATTAATATTATCAATATAGTAAGTAAATTAATTAGAATTAATAAATAAATATATGAAGATAATAAGAAAATAGTATAAATAAAGAAAAGAATCTAAATAAATAAATGATGGGTTATGAGTTGTGGTGAGCGGGGAGTTGGTGGTGTGTTTGCGGGTTATGTTAGCGGGTATGGGTGATTGGTATTGATGGGTAGGGTTTGGTGAGGTTAGTGAGAGAATAGGCTAGTGTATAGTTGATGATAAAGGTATATTAGTAAGTAGGTGTATAGTTTTGAGGATAGGATGATTCAAAATATAAAAAAGAATAAAAGCAGTTATGTATGGGTACGTGTAGTAGGATATATAGTAGTATATATATATAATAAAAAAAAAAAATAAGTAAAAAATAATAGTGAAAAAAAAATAGGTGAGAACGGCTCGGTGGCGCAGCGAGGTTTGAATTCACCTTGCCTCTCATACGTAGTTATGGCTGCGTGCGGTTCAAAATCTCTCGCGCGTATGCAGTTGGGTTTTTTGTCATACCTGTGCAAGAAGTTATAAATTAAACTGCAAACGAAGTTTTGACTAACATAATTATGGGATAAGCCCGGCCTTTAAAATGTTCGGATTCCCTGTGGTCCCCCGTGATGATGAATATAGTTTTTCAGTGTATAGTATAGTAGTATAGTATAGTATATATATTGATATGATATATATATATTATTATGTATATATATATATAGTAGTTATGTTATAAATATACTATCATATTATAGGTGTATTATATAACGAATTCGTAGTTATAGTAGTCATAGTGTTAGGCCTAGAAGGGGTTATTGTACTATAGCTGTGATAATTTTTATAGACATCTTTAATATACAGTAAAAAGAGGTAGGATTTATTAGAATAGAAGAAAACAAAAAGATTGTAAGCAGTTTTGTTTTAAAAAAAATAAAACGTTTATAAAGAATAAAAAAAAATATATAACATTAAGGAAAAACCCAGTTTTTTTTATTCACAGACCGGCAGTTGAATATAAGTATAGTAAGTAGTATAACCGGTAGGAAAACGGGTATAATGGTAGAACGCCGGGGGAAAATGGTGAAGATGCCGCAGCGGCAGAAAAAATTTATTAATTTCAAAATTTTATGGTACAAGGTGTGTTTTAATTATACAGTGTTGGTTAAAACTGGTACTCTGTAGAATATGCTTAATGTACCGATTTTTAAGTTATATTTAAAGGACATTTTTTAACAATAGTGCGTAAATAGGTTTAATTCAATTTTTTTGTATTCGGAGTATAAACTTTTTCTATGAAGTTTATTGGCTCTACACGCACCCTCACCAGGTCTTTACATGTCATAGTGTTTTATTAGCAGGATAATTGCGTGGCCATAAGACAAATATGTGGTATTGTTTGTAAAAATTATCTAACAGTAAGTGCACTGGAATGATTGTTTATAAATTAAGCAAGAATATGGCTAGTGTAAGGAAAATGTCTAAACTAAACCGGTAAAATGATACAGCTTGTCGAGGAAAAATGATAAAGTGCCGATAATGGAATAACATTAGTTACAGAAGGAAGAAATGATATAGTAAGTTTATACATTTATTGAGTAATTTTTAAAGAATGGTGAGATGTTTATCTGTAGACAATGCTTTAATCTACCTTTTTTTGTTACGATAATAATATAAATTTCTAAATATTTAATATTTTTTGTTTTTTTCGGATATAAATTTTTCATGAAATTTTGGGTCTCAAAAAACTAATAAATTTCTACATTCAAATTTTTATTCAATAATTGCTCCAACCAAAATAAGGCAGTTGTAAAATAGTTATCGAAGATAAATTATTGTAATGAATGTTATAAAGAATGAACCTAGAAATTCAGGTTCCTTTTTAGGGTAAAGAATGATAAGACTACGTTGTATTGGAGTTTTTATTGATAGTTTAATTTTTTTTGATTTTTTTTTTCATAAGTAATAAAAAAGTTCTCTAGATTAGTGATTAGTTATGCAATTATTTATTATATATATTTGTAGATTTCTTGATCATTTTTTCACAGCCAATTTATCCATGTTTCCGGCGATTGAAAGATTTGGGGACCGGGGCATTTTTTTAAGGGAAATAAAATATCATTATATATACAGTTAGTTATATTGATTGCTTTTTACATGTAATATTCTCAAGTCGTAACTATAAGTTGTTTACATATGTGAATAGATGTAAATAAAATATACCTAAGAGTGAAACGAATGTACTTGTATGATTTTTATTTCTGAAAATTAGTATAATATATAGTATTATAGTCAATATATATATAGTATATATATATATATATAGCTATATATAGTATAGTAATATATATTATAGGATGTATATAGTATAGTATATATTATATATATTAATATATGTAGATATTATAGTTATTATAGTATATATATATTCAGAAATGAACATATATATTGATATATTTTTAGAATATATTTTAAAGGAGATAAAATCGAGTGACATCAGTATGTCCATCATCTCTTAGCTCACCGATAAAAAGATACGACCTCATCAGTGATTTTATATTTAATTAAACAGCATTCATCTCTAGGGTAAGGCTAGGAGTCAGAGATATTTATATAGATATCACAAAACACCTATATGAATTATTTAGATTGACACACACAGTGACATGGGACATCTGAGAGTACTAGAAGTACAGCTTATGTGTGGACTAACTTGAGATGCACGTCTAGAGCGTGAGAAAAGTATTACATTCGTAGATAGTTGAGCCGAGATATAAGGAAAATAAATTAAAATGAGGAGCAGACACACTTTCGAATTGCTTTATGAGTTCTATATCTGCAGTTATAAGCAAGTACAGAGGACAAATAAGAGGTCTCTTCTTCAGATGTGACAATCGTCATTATGATACGAAACGATATTCATATTGGATATCAATGGCGTACAATAACTATAGGGGCAAGATCCAAGCTTTTATAGTCAATCATAATAGTAAAAAGGTTTAATTAATCATAATGCTAAGACTAGAAGACGAGGCATATGAGATGTTAAAAGTCCTCGGTTTCATTTGGATGGCTTGCATTACGTTTTATGCTGCTAGAGTGGTAAATACTCACCTATAACCAGTTGACTAATTTACAAATCGATTTTGTGCTACCACTATATTCTATGGGTTGACATGATGACAAAGATAGCCGGATGCATGCTTTCTCAGTAGACACGATTGGCATATTTATAGCTTGAATATATTACACTATTAAGTGTATTTTCATCGCGTCCCGCGATACTTAACCTGTCTTGTACATGCACCTTGTCGAGCAGAGTGAAGAGTTGCGAGCATACACAGTATAACCTTTTTCCGATTGGTATCATTGTAGCGAGTCTTTGACAGCGTTTCTTGTCGAAATCTCTAATTGTGTACGTCATAACGCGTGCAAAGTCAGTTCAAGTTGCAGCTGGGTCCTCAGAAGGAGGTCAAGTATTTCTAGGATCTTACATCATCTAGCAGGACACGCCGAGTTTATTTAAAATGCTCACATCTGTAATTTCATCGGACTCACTTTGTTGAGCTCGGAGTATATCTCCGGACCAGCACCGAACTCTTATGTGCGAAAGACTAGAGTTCATGTATACTGTATTTCTTATTACTTATTATTAATTATTTCTTATCCTAATGATAATTATAATTATATTATTATATTAGTTTACAGTATTAAGTAGTTTAGTTACATGCACTCTTCTACAGTCTGTATCTATCGTCGGTAGGTATTAATTATCAAATATGTGATATATGATGAAAGCGAGATAATATATGGGTAGTCTGAGACTGAAGGTATAAGTGCTTATGTATATATATCTGAAGGATACTGATGAACGATAATCTGAGTGTTTGACTTATTACCGATTTCCGGATTCCCTCTTCACAAAAGCTTGCAGCAACAATCACATCGGAGCTCTTTTATAGTGTACCACTTTCTCCATCAGTGGATTTGCTATGTCTGTGCTCGCTACGGCTTGTGTCAGACAAGAAACGCGGTCAGACGTATATCCGCTGATTCGTCCTGATACTAACTCTGCGAAGCATCTCTACACATTGCACTCCTGAACCTGCGTATAATAACATCACTAATGGGACAGAGTAGCCGAGAGTCTGATTGGTCCTACTGTGTGTGTCATGGGACCACATCTGTGAATGCAAACACTGCCATTCGCGTCACGGTGCGTGATGTGTTACTTAAGGCTTAAGGACGGTTTTTGTTGCCGTTATGTTTTCTGACTTCCTAACTGAGCGGAGCGCGAATCATCCGGTACTCTCTTAGTTGAGAGTGGATACCCGTAATAACCTGCACCACTAAAGCACGTGATGGAGGCAGCATAATGTTCCTCTTGCAGCGTATGTGTGGCGCAGTGAATCTGAACTTTAAGTGAGAATCTCTATTCAGCTTTGCGTCTATAATCCCATGTAATTGACCGGTGCACGGCTTATTTCCCAAGTCTTGGAGAACGGTACGAGAACGCGGAGACTGCCGTTGCGGGCAGTACCTACATCGCCTGACGCCAGCTGCTCAACATGGGCCAAACCTAAGATGACAGGGAGGGTTGGAGTATTATACTGAGGCGGCGAGAGGCTATGTAAGCACTCTGAGGCTACCTAGTAGTGTAGAGGCAGGCTCGGTATGACTAGCAGTTACGGCTGAGCCGGGCATTATGTACCTTTTTTCTAAATGCTGTTTAGGAGATTCATTATTCATTTTGTATATTTGGACTTGATGTGATATATAATTATTTATGATAATCGGTGCATTGAATTGTAGTATAATAATGAAGCAAGAGGAATAGCATTTTTCAAGGATTGGAGAGAAAATTAATAATACTAATAAGTATACCCTTTAATAAACGAACGAAAATTGTCATGATTTATAGACATACGCACACGAAACGAACAGTCGTCATATAGCAGCGTACTATCTGGACAGAGAGTCCACAATTCAGGCACGACTCTCCTCCCAGTGCAAAATACCGCGCTAGGCCTCTAGTCGCCTAGCGAAGAGCTTTGAGACGACATCTATGATTGATGGTGATACAAATCGATTGGGTATTCACCACCACACTCTCTTGCTCAGTCCCGCTATCTACAGTTCCGGTACGCCTTCATCACCAGCGTACGTCGCTAAGAGTGTTCAGATGCGAACTGGCTCACAGCGATCGTACTATATAAGACAGCGTAGGTGAGAGGAGGGCTCTGTGCGACATGTGTCTACTACCTGCAGAGTTACGCTGACGTTGTCTCTCCGTCTTACGTATCTGCCTGGTACTCCTAATTGGAGCCGGACCCTGTCGACAAGGGAGGGAGAGTTCACCAATTACTAATAACAGATGACGAGCACACTAGTAAATTATCAGAAAAACGCAGAACGAATCGAGCGGGACGAACACTAGGATAGTGCGATATGCAACTTACTATGTGACAGCGAGCCATCAGGAAAATAACCCCTCACTAGTGAGCGAGTCCACAGTCCAGTCTTGATTAGAGGACACTACCAATACGCAACTAATTGATTATTTACATTCGCGACGGTCGAATACAGACGTGCCTCACTCTGACCATTCTGTGAGCAGTCATCCGTATAGTGATCGCTATGGCATAGATCTTCTATAACAACACACTAACTAAGTTTAGAGAATGACGCTAGGCCAGGTGCGCAAGCAAAGTCTCTTACTCATGAGGAAGGTAGGCGAGTTCTCAATTAGAGTGTCGCGTGCTGCCTGGATCTCACGTACCTGCGCCGATACGAGCTCAAGTCGTAGCTTGCTATTCTCACGCGAACAGCTCATGCCTGGAATGATGATCCCTTGGTATCCAAAAATTCTAAGACACACTCTGACTGATAAGGATATCGCTGAAAGTGAACCTATCTCAGCTCGAAGGGTACTCAAAGAGTAATACTTACAGCGCAAGGACGTGTGAGTTGGAATGCGACTCATCCGAGACTGTCTCTATCGATGTTGCAGTAGAGCGTACTACCTAAACACCTAGGTTAATTTATCGTACGTAGTGACTCACCCATCGAACACTGCTCTGAGTCGCTCGCACGTTTGAGAGAACATCGAATTCACACCCTTGTTCCAGCGTAAGTGACTGACTCCCAGTGCACACTAGAAAGTTATCGTAATGACCGCTGGACAAAGCACGTGATGCGCATTATCCTTTTGGCTACCTGCTGGCAGTTAACGCGGATACATCATATGCTCAAGGCTAAAAACGTAGATGAACTCATGCGCAAGACCGAGTATACGGTATCTGATCGAGTTTTGCTCTTCTATTAATGATTATACCACGCGAGTATAAGGACATGTGATTCAAATGATAGCCATAAAATTAATTTGGTCCACCCCGGAAGAAATATTGTACAAGGCTTGATACATCAGTTGCAGCCCCAGAACCTAATTAGATACTTACAGGAAAGCACAGATGCAATGAGGCATCATCCAGAAGGCTAAAAAGGAAAATGTATACGCAATCCAAAAAAGACGATTCGAGGCTAGACGCTGAGATGGTGAGTATGCCATGCAATGGAGCCTATGTTGTCCTATCAGGTCTATAGCGGAAGGGATCGTACTACTATGCCACTCGGTGCCAACCTCTGTCTAGCTAAGAGACATGATCACACATATATATACTCAGAGTTGGACAGTCATGAAGATTAGGATAACCTAACTGAAATGGGCGAGGTGGCGCCATTCCATAAAACTAATTCTGTATATCGTAGTAACACGAGTCGTGAGGCTCCACCGCACGGAGGATCTGAGGGAGAACGCATTATAGAGCTCACATCGCAATGCAAGCTCACGCTAGACTTCTAGGTATCGACGTACGCCGTGTCATGGACTACCACTCCATCTACGAGATTGAGGTATCATCTTTAACATCTGCTATCTCAGTATGTACTCGCAAGCCCGAATCAAGTCGTTGTGCCTCCGGCTTGCAATCTTGCAATCTTGAATATCAAGATGGTCATATAGGTTTGCGTGTTCCGCTCGATATGGCCGTATTCTTCAGACGGCTGGATGAACCTCCTTTTGAGAGATATGCTACAGCTAGTTGATCGTTGTGTTATCCTGTGGCCTGGGCCACATAGTCCTCAACCAGACGGTTCTATACACGCGAAATCTGAGCTCTGCTTGGTAGGCCGTGACGAACTCCATCTGCAGCGCATACGTGTTCGCCGAGAACATAGGCACTCTCATCGACACGACCACGACATACATCTGACTATGACGTCCGTAGTGTAACTCCTTGAAGTTCGTTCGATGGGCAATATCCATCAGCCTTCCACACTATTTGTATGGAGCGGGATATCTGATCTTCTTGAACGAGATAAAAGTATTGAACGACGATCACATGCGGAGGAGTTGAACTGTGCGCGAGTGGCAGCCTAGAGATCTGTAAAGAAATGCTCTCTACTATAGCCTACGTATCGTAGAACACATCAGTTACGAGTACCGCAGCCCCTGTTACTCTGTGCAAACTCTCGCAGCTAAGAACACAGCGGCGGCCTTGAACATAGGGCTCATGATTCGCGGTACGTCGCGAGGGTTAATTACACAAGATACTGCCGAGCTATACAACAGGTTACTGCAAGCGAGAATGTAGATCTGTCTACCTGGGTAGTTAGTATATCAACAACGTATCACAAAAACATTCTAAAGGCGGAGAGCGTATACCCAGGACACACCGAACCTCTATGGAAAAAGCCACGTATTGTAGGCGAAAACATGCATCAGGAAGCTTTGGACTATATACGACGAGTCCCACAGGGGATTCTTGAGCAGAAGGATCCCCGTCTTGTCTGGGGGAACAAGGACGAGGATCTCACTCTGATCACCCTCTGCGTTCTAATGACGGGCCCTGGACGGAGTGCGCAGCCCGTCAAATAGACAACTGCGCGCTGGGCTCTTGAATCTCGGACCCAGTGGTGCCCCGCCTCTGCCGCCGTTTTGAACAAGCATTTTTTGTCACGCGTGACTGAAAAAGTGAACGCAAGCCAGTAAGATCAACTTTCTATGAGAACCTTAGGGAGATACTGCAAGGGCATCATAATGCAAGCGATTGCATCGAAATAAAGCAAAGCATTTGATGATAATTTGTTATACCGGGTGTATGCTGCAAACTTCGTGAATGCGGACTCCATTCGGAGCGTAACTCTCGCTATGCTGTCGTGGGGGTGTATCACTCGCTGAGACGACTAGTCGAATGCGAAATGCCGAACCGCGAAAGTAGGGGGGATCATCGCAGTGATACGTTGATGATAATCGGAGACATTGACAACCGTTTACGAGCTCTCTGACACGCGCTAAGCAGGTCAAGCACTTACACCTCTCGGGAGAAGATATTTACGTAGGAGACTCTATTTCTACACAACCAAACATAATTGCAGCTAGTAAGCTGTAGCGATGAAGTCGATTAATAGAGGATGGGAGCTGAAGTCAGTAGGAAGTGTGCTGCTCGGTGGATTGCCCTAATGAGAAGGAAATGGAGCGTAAGATCTTGGGCGCTTTACTGCCTACTTTCACGCCGTCGACACCCGAACGACAGTTATGGATAGACTCGGATCCCGCTGCGTACGGTAGCGATGCGTGGCTCTGTCTCGAGCACGACGTCCGGGTGACTTTACGCTAAACTGACAAGCCATACCTTGCTCATACTATAGATCAGCTCATCGTATTGTCTCATCTCACTGGGCGCCTAAAGCCAGCACGAAAAAAAGACAACAAGGATAAAGAAACATGAGAGGGTCAAATAAACCCGATCCACTGAGACTATATGGGATCATGCTATGGACTCTTAACAGCGCATAATACGACAAAGCAGCCTATTTGCTTAAGGAGCGGTAGCACCTCCTGGCAGAAACGCACAGTACATCGTCGCGCTAAGCGCGGCCATGAGCCACTAAGTAGAAAATGCTGGGAAAGGAGAGTAGCGTCATGAAGAAGTGTTTGAGGGAGCTTGTCAGAAAATGTGGATCGTGGAGCTATAGGCGCGCGACTATTTTGCGAAGCACACCTCCTCTCCCTGTTTTGTGCCCAGCGAACTTCATGCCGCGCTCGTTGCACGTAAACAACAGGAGGCAAACGTCACAACACTAGTAATCTAACTACGTGGCATCAGCAGCCGACAGTGTGATGTCATTGCTCTGACGTCCTCCAAGTCGATTGAATTGGTATTGGCCTGTCGGATACTGCGAGAGGTTCGAGATCCGTACATCCCTGAAGGTTTCGACCTCTCACGGAGACCTATAGGCAGTTACTACATTTGGAAGTAGAGCCGTTACTGAGATAGAAAGAACGGACTGCCAGTGAGAGTGTGAACTTTGAGTACCGTGTGCTGCTAAAGCATGAGCTTACAGCTACAAAAGAGCTTGGCTAAGGACTATCGTAAAAGTGCTCAAATATAGGTAAATTGATGTTGTCCAAAACTAATTACACGCAATAGCATTACACTTTAAGATGACTATAGTTCGGCGTCACGGATGCTCGTCCTGGTATGCCATCTTCATTCAGAGCTGAATTAATTGAAGTTCAAGCTAGTCGCTGGTTCTGAGGGCATACGGTACCTAGAGACAACGTTGGTCTAAGTCACAAGTGATACTGCCGCAACCAATTCGACTGATATGCCTAAATTACGAAGAGCTGTAAGGTTTAGAGTCTGGAGCGAGCGTATTGTCGTCACTTTAAGTTGCATGGAGCAGACCCGCTTGCTGATTACTTGTTTACAGGAAGTTGCAAAGCTTAGTCGTGCAGAGTGAACGAGGAAGGCTGTTTTTACATCAAACGCACCCACGGTTACAAGGGAGTCTCACCTATAGTGATTCCTGAGGATTCGGTGAATGCCCACATGCCGGACAGTAGAGTGCGAGATGCAAGGCGAGTCCTGCGCCTAGCTCACAGAGAACTGTCCCATTCTACTGCCCCATATCGTCGAAACTCAGGATCAGTTAGTCTGGAGAGCGCTGAGAGTAGAGCCGCGCGGGCAGGCATGCAAGTAAGTGCCACGTTATTATGAAGAGCGCCGCCTGTCGTAATACATTGCTAGTTGCTCTCAAGGTGGTAACTTGTGTGCCTTGCGAAAAATCTCGTATTATAGTATATGCACTAAAGTAAGTCTTGTCTTACTACTGACATAGTTCAAGTCGAGATATGGTTCTCCATTCTTGGCCGTATCTCCACAGCGAAGCTGACATGGTTGGATACGAACTCCAATCCGGATTAAAGACTTAAAGAACCGTTACCTGCCATCTCGTTTGTAAGTGTGGGAGTACTACTCTTGCATACGATGCCGACCTAATGCCAGGTATAGCTTGTTGTATATAAAGTGTCATATTTTATGCAGGATATTCATTAATCGATAAGTGGAAGTTACATTGTCTACCAAACACTGTGGCCAAATTTCCGCAATACTTTTGACAACAGTCGTAGTCTGAGTTCAACTTATGTAGGACAATCTAAGATAGGATATTTGGATTTGGAGGAAGGTCAGAATCTATTGTAGAAGACGTATTGGTACTGGTAACAAGATCAGTGTCCTGAAACGGATCATAGTTGAGAGTTGACTCAAAGCGTCTAGATAGATAAGGTCAGGTTGTGCTCAACTCACATAATCTGTGACTGTTGTTCAGCTGCTGTCGCTCCCGTTCTTAGTTTCATCTCAGGTCGTTCAGGGATGTCGCTTTATGCGTAAGAGGCTCGGAAAAGGTAGTACATATTACTCTAGATGTCTTAGTTGAACGTGCACCTACAACTTACTCGTAAGATTTTCTGTTGTAAGTAAAACACCCCATCTGTATGCGGTATCCTCCTGTACCGTCGATCTACTCTGGCAATCAAATATTATAGCTGCGACTGGCGCTGGAGCTATGGCAAATGACTTTGGTTCCTTATAAGCCTTTCATCAGGTCCACAATTATAGCTTAAATTACTGCATACATAATATCACACTGTCATACATAAACCCGATGTTCCTCTATATTAAATAGATACGTAACATCGCAGACGGAATAATGCGTCTATAGATACTTACTCCAACTGAGAGAGATTATATCCTTCACATCCAGAGCGGCAACGGAGTAGTACTACACTCCAGTTCATAAAAAATCAGTGTACACTGGCGGGACCGATTTTCCGTAAGACTAATCAAGTGACATACAAAATCATGTGCCCTTTTCTGGTTAGATGTTAGAAGCAGATATGTAAGCGCTCTGGGGCGATATCCGTGAGCAAGACCTCCGTAAGTATAGGAAGTGCCATAAGAGCTGTATAATTAACTAGTAGAATAATATGTAAGGATGGTTGAAAGCATAGGCCACCATACCATCGGCTTCAATAATCGTTAAGTTATACTAGTTTATAGTGCGTTCGGGCTAGGCCCGTTATCTCCTGAGCAGTTTGTGAAGAAATTATTATCAGCCAGTGAGACAGCGTGAAACAGTAGTGTATAACTGCGACTTATAGGTACGTCCAAGACTCATAGTTATGGACTACAGTTATAAAGTACGTGAACTGTGCTTAATTGTAAACGTAGTTATGTGAATGCTTTCAGTCACCTGAAAAAAGATGGCTGATTAATAGATATCCGAACGAATGATGGGAGTGACAATTTACCCATTAGCAGGTTAAATATACTCACGCTCTATTCTACACTCTGACTTATGGCCATCAGCAAACATTCCTGTACATAGTCATCTATCTGACATATTATACCCTATGGAGTTGATGAGCGTGGAAAATCATTGAAGTTAGGGTATTTATCACTAAACTATTATCGCTGAGTCCTACTCTCCAGTACTCAGGCTCTCTCGTATATCCTGACATTTATATACGTTAGCTATATATGAGTCGTACTTATGCTATCCCAGTGTTAGAGTTTCTGCGTATAGATTTTTGTATCATATGTTCCTACGCACTTGTAGAAATCAGTAACCTTCAATAACAACTCGAGGCTATCACCAAATGTTGTGTCTGCGAGTGTGTAGCCCTAATTTTTGTGTGTATGCCCTTCTGATTATTGGCCTTGTAGTGTCAAGGGTGATGAGCACCGCGCTGGCACCCTCTAGATGCGCGACTAGTGTATTGCTTTATGTCGCGTAGCTGACGTTCGTAACTCTGATGCAATGAAGTTTGATCAAGCCTATACAGACCGCAATCACACTACGCACGAGAGGTTACGCGTTCACTGTCGTCTTGAGCGGTCTTAAATACGTGAGACGATAGAAGTTTAGTAGATGAAAGGAGCTGGGTCTTCGTGCCTAGTCTGCCACCACTAAGTGTGATCGTAGTACTTTGACTATTATGTAGCTAGTCTTACTTCATTAATTATCGCAGAAGATGACCTCTGGGATGATCTACTTACATAAAGAGTGGTCCTCGATTCTTCAGAATTGTCAACCTAAATACAGTCATCGCCTTTATACTTAATCAAATTTATTTCATACTCTTCGTTCACTTGACCTGCAATACATGTAAACTCATGGAGGCTGTATTGGACTCAGTTCTATCCACGTCATTGTTATCTCCTCCAATGTATGCTGAGATTTGCTTTAAATGCTCAGCATATGAGCATTTAGTCACTCGAACATCGACTCAAAGTTAAGTATTAGTGATGAGTTTTGTCGTGTCGCGCTACCGGAGAGGTCATATAGACTGTCGATGAGATCCTCTCCTTCGGTTGTGATACTTTTAGTATCATCCAGTGAAGTTCTCTAGGTATTATTGATCTTTACCATACTAATTAATATGATTCATCCTGAGCAGTACTTATCTATTATGGAGTAACTTCTCAGAGAATATATTGGGAGCAGTATGATAGCCATCGATTGGATGGTTGAGTATGTGTATGGTTTAATTTATGTATCCGATGTATTACCTCTTACCTACTCTCTTATGGTGATTCGCTTAGTGGGCAAATAGTCTGTCTCCGATCTCTATTGCGTCTAGTCGAGCTTTGATTGACTGTCAGAGGAATACCTGTCATCCGTTATGGCCAACTGTTGCTCGTTATTGTGGGTTGCCACTAGGACGCGTGACCATCGAGGTGTGCTAACTTAGGTGAATACCAGTGTCGAAGAGCTATGAGGAACTTAGGAGACCAACCGTGGGGAGAGCCACGTGGCAAGCTATTGAGAACCACTGAGCGCGAGACAGCACGGTGCTTTTGACCTTGTTTATCGAGCGAGACTAATGGGTTGGGTGAGTTCAATATGGTGGTGTCTTGGTCACAGCACATCACAATACGTCCGCTCTTAAGTTGAAATACGTTGGACTGCGAGATCCTCTAAGGTTGCGCCAAGCTAGCGCACTTGCATTATTGTATCCACTAACAAGTGACGATTTGTGCTCTGTAGAGCAAATTCTATACTTGGCAGGTGCTAGACTCTTCCTTGTGTGCTAATAAAAGAACACGAGTCTACACACAAACTTGCTAGAGCTTGTCTGCTCACGAAGATCTCTTGCGAGACGATTCTACTCCACGTCATAAGAAAACAGCTGAAGCGCGGGAATATTGGCGTACGTTGACAAACGAAAGTTTTCCCACGTCGAAACTACGGCCGTTGGCGGTATGTCGCGATACAGATCCAAACAATCACGCCAGCTAAGCGGGCACAGCCTTACAATGTAGTTCCCACGCACAAAGGTTTGTGACGTGTAACACAAATAAGGCCAAACCGATCAGACTCTGGAATTGAACACTAGGTAGACCGTGGTTGGAATCCGCCTCGCGCATGGGTAATTTTTGTAGTACGGTCTGGGTCCTTGAGTTTGTCTGAACACAAGAGATGAGACAATGCCTTGTGTATATCGTGAACCTCATACTTCTCACCAATTCACTTTTATTAAAGGCACCATACTATTAGAATCACTGGTAATTGACCCCTATAATTATGCTAGTTAATCTATGTTAGAGAGTTAGATCCTAGTATATCAGCGAACATCACCACAATTCACGTATCAGACGTCTAAACTCTCATATGACATTGGAGGGTGACGATTGAACACTTAAAGCGAGTAATGAATGCTGCTACTAGGCTAATTCCTAATCTCTCATATCATTTGCATTAGTTGAGCGTCTGGTGCGTGTCTTACCATCGGCAGAACGGAAACCTGTGCCTTGCTTGCCATACAACAGTATATAAAAGCGAGACCTATAACCAGGCATACACACATCACCGGCTTCAAATAAAGCGATACCGAGCACGTTCACTAACCACTATCAATCTAGTCTCAGAGGGTCTGAGAATCTTGAGAGACCTATAACGGTGATGCTAATTCCGTTCCTCTCCCAGAGAGGAAAAGCCTGGAGGTGGATGAGCCTAGGGGTAGAAATATGCGTATACCTAGTATCTCACCTCTATGCGGCAGGTATGTATAGCTAAAGCTACAATTAGTTAGTACTTCGCTAATGATTATCAATATAGTTATATATATATATATATATTATATATATATATATATTATATATATTTGCAAATCCGAATATTCATGATCAAAATGGATGTCCTACCCTCGTCGGCCTTGAAACTATCATAAGAAGCGTTGTCCCCGGTCACTAACCCCTTCTTTTGGCCCGTTTGCGGTGGTATACATTTTGAAGAAAAAATTATATCCATTACAAATTCTTGAATTCCTACGAGACACATTTATAAAATAAAAATTACTTACTTCAGCCGAGCAGGTCATCTTTTAAAAATCTATACACTCTGAGATTTAAATAACTATCTAGCCATTGCGTAATCCTCATAGTGGGTTACTCCAATCCACTGCTCATCTCTTGAGCGCTCTCTGCAGCTGGAATCTTATACAGTCTTTGGAATATAAGTATATCCGTAGTAAGTATAGAGTACACACCCCGGTGCTATCGTTTGAGTAGGGATAATTTATACCTTTATTAGTATCTCTATCTTTCTTCTGTCCGGACAGGTACCCATATGTTCGCACTACCATAAGATTGGCAGGTTTAATAGTAACGAAGCCAGGCGAGAGCAATGCGGTATAACAGAAAAGCAACAGTGAAGGGAAAGGAGATTGGAGCGAATGGCTTCGCGAGAAAGCACTTATAGTCGCTAGCCTTACTGCGTTACATCAACCTGAGTCTCATCTCTACGCCTCATAAGCTCGCTCACTATAAACAGACACGAGATCCCACTATAAAGCTTCATGTGTGTGACCGCCGCGACCGGACTCCACTTAACAGCTGGAGAACTATCGTAGCCAATGTAGTTAGTCCTTGGTTCAGCGGCCTGTGTGGACCACAGGCCAGGACTACAAAACCCAAATTTGCCGCCCATCAGCATCAGGAAGCGCGCGCGTAATGCATTATACTCATCCATGCACCTGACTGCGCCCACCTCTGAGCCTAAACCACAGTTCTATGCTTGCTCCTTCAGCACCATGTCGTCGGTCACGCGTATATCTAAGAACACCGTTGCTCTACATTCGGTCTTCACGCCCGCGTAACGGCCGTTGGTCTCCCCAATCTACAGCTCTCGGCCATTAACATCCAGCCTACACACCAAGTCCCTCCCTGCCGTCATCTATCCATAGCCAGTATACACAAACAAGCATGTAGAGAGCTCTATCTTCGTATATCAATATCGTGCGATAGTATCATCTACACTCACAGAGATGGCGAGTGTACTCCTTTCTTCGACGACACAACCGAACGGGCACCAGCATAACTCCAATGCGCATCAACGGTTTCATAACGGGCGCGCGCTTCGAGTTCTACTATTCCGTGGTCTCACACTGAGCACAGTGAGCTCCGCCTCTATGCATTAGTTATCTATCCTGCCAACAATGCGCACATTGAATCTGTTGACATGCCATAGTGGATTCTCTATTTTCCCCCAGACGCCTACGAGTCATCACTACATATACAATTAACACAGTAACTATACCATTACCTCAATGTAAAGACTCTTCACAACATTCTTTGCAGTACCGCCCGCTAAGATGCTCCTCACGTCCTTCTCATCATTCAGGCAACATCGATTGATGCACCTGAGCGCAAGGCGCTACCTGCCCACGCGATCAGAAGCGTCTCCATAAAACTACACTTCGGGACTATCACTGCACTCCGCGCGTCTCTCACGCTGGCACGTGTGGTCCTATCATAGCTCTGCTATACATACGATAGTGCTACACTCTACCGATCAGCGTTGGCTCCATGGGCCTGCGGCATTGCGAGTCCGTCATTATGCAGTACACTCTACTCACACATAATCGCAACCGACAATGATCGCTCGATTCATTCTTATGCTGACGAGAGCTGATTATTTCACCAACTTAACTCTTATCTTACGTTTACTATTCAAACCCCTCCTTTTACATACCCTGGTCCAAATCTCTTACCAATCCTCATCAAACTCTCTTCAGATCGCACACAGAACAAATCATCCCGCTATAATAGGAGGTGCACCCTTCACTCTCTCCATTCTCCATCATTTCTAACACTATTTCCTGCCATCCCCCCACCTCGATTCTTTCATAACCCCATCCATATACAGAATTGAAATAACAAGGGAGACACAACACAAGCCCTGTCTCCTCCCACGTATATACACCCTTGCGAGACACCCCCAATCACTTGGCGAGCTCTGCCACTTCCACGCTTTGAACCTTCTTATTGCTTCAACATGCTTCAACTATCGTCATACCTGAGGTATCGTATATTATCCACTATCCAAGAAGCCACCAACCTTTGTGGATCTAGCGAGTCAGGGTTGCATTCATGTCGACGTAACTCAATCCTCGATAGCAAGTAATAGCTACCTCCTCTATCCAACTCTGAACTCAGTGATTTGGGTGTCTTATCTTTGAAATCTTATCTTTAAAGACAATTTATCAGTCTTATTCAGATTTCACATATACTGATATGTCCATCTCATTGAAGATACTCATACTCACATTTATTAGGTGTTCATTTTTTGATGATCATCTGATCAAAATATCCATCTTTACATCTGAATCACGAGAACAATTGTGGTCCAACATCTATTGTGGATCTTTCACCAAATCTGCAGGCTTCCGTTCACGCTCTCATTCTTCGCAGTTTCGCACTACGTGTTGTATGATCCCCTGTTCATTTTAGTAGCCTATATAGAGACTACCCACAGCAGTGTTCGCCTTCAATTCCATGTGTTATGCTGTGAGCGAGCGTACATACTACACTATAACTATCTACTATCCCCCTACACCAAAAATAATATCTATAAACATGTTACTCACTTACTTTTTCTCACTTAGCCAATTTATTATTTTCATAGGTGTATTTATTTCTTACCCTACCGCCTTCTGCCATTGACATATCTTACCTTGGAACTATAGCCCCTCCATAACATACGCATTTAAGTTGACCATGTGCAATACATTCCAAATCATATTCAATTCACCATACTTCCTGTCTCTCTGCGCTCAACTTTGAGATGCATAGCTCCATTAACCAAGTGTAATAATTTATTCATACCTTATACACTGCAATATTTACTCATTCTTAAACTTGTAGGAGGAAACGAAACTACTATAGGTGAGGTGTAACGAAAACTAATAAGCCAGCTCCTCCCGGAGGCACATCATCCTATCATAATAGCCATACAAATCCCAAAATAAAACACTATTGCCATCTTCTTGCACTCATAAAAATAACGTCGACATACGCTCCCTCTCTACTACATCAACTTAACCACCTCACATGTAATTACTCATGCGTTATCATCGATAGGTCTATGATGTTTCGAAGTATTGTTCCTAATCCACCGCGTCAACTCCCTCACAATCTTCAAATAACTAAGAGGACTACACAACAACGCCGAGTAGCTGGCTAATGTCATTTATTTTATCCCACTAGAATTCGACCATTCACTACTCATTCTTTTAACGAACCTTTCGGCGCTATCTTATGCAACAAAATGCTATATATACCATACTTCATGCTAGATAATGATCCTCTGATATTCGAGCGCGCAAACACCCTCAAATCAACCACGAGAGAACGTGTCCTACTATCCAAATCAAGTTTTATCTCCTCTATCTCTGTTTGTGTCTGTCCATACGCTAAGCTCACCTTGTTTCGAGGTATTTCCTATTCCTCTGCGCTCCCTGATATAACCTGTGCTCTCCATAGCATTCTCTCTACTCTGCTATTGGAACTTCACGGTGCGAATCCAGCTTTTACTAACACGTAATCAGACGTAAAGGGCGTTCGTTCTAATTAACCTGTAACTCCAGCTTTGCATCACCTCTTTCATTACTCGAACTCATGCACAACTCGCGTCGTAGAGACTACTCCCCTGATAACGTACTCGCTACTCTTAGCTCACACCTGACACACGTCACTCCTTTGCACCGTGTCTCACGAAGTATGATGCGTTGGTCCTTGTTGCATTCTGCGCCCGAGATGTCTGCTATTGCAGCCCCACTTTCGGGAATATGTCCTTGCCATGATAGAGTGCGTCTGACAGGGGGCAGGTCATGAGCTGTCTCTAGCTCTCAAACTATCTGGCGACATGAGAATCGCTATTAGCGTAGTGCATCCACGGTTGAAGAGAAGGAGAGCGAGAGATAAGACTGTTTCTTTAATTCGAGTGGTTTACATAAACACTGCTCTATCTCCTACACTGCTTTGCACTCACATATATCGTACATGATTCCATCTATTATCGAACGATAGGAAATTGGTAATTAATCAAGACTCTCCTAACCCTTCAAAAGTTAGAGAGAGGTGATGTGGACCATACATAACGGTCTGGTGGAGTAGTCGGATATGACTCAAGAAAAGTGGCATGCTTGATTCTCTCTCTCTTAATTCTGCTATGTCTTGGTAAACTGAGCAACGAGCATACATGCCTAGGGCGGGCAGAATATGAGGGCGGCGCTCACTCGAACGACATGCCAAATAATTACAACGATACATACAATAATCTATACTAGAAATTCACTTAATCCTATATTAGCATATATATAATTCTCTAGTATGGCATTCAAAGTTTACTTATTTATAACTAGATTCAACTTCATTAATATTGACACTCTATCATTAACCAAAATCAATAACGTGTGTCTAGAGCCATCGTATATTGTATAAGAGATACTGTAATGTATAATACGTCATATTGTATAACCTATTCGCTGTGACGAAAATTTTTTTACCTTGACAATAATTAATTCTGCAAATATTGTCTGCAGTTTAATAAGGTATATGCATTTTTCCTATATTCAAAATTAACCTAATTATCTATACATTTTATTATTTATGAGTATCTATATATAATTTTACATATGCTTTAAGTGAATTTGGATGTTGCAGTAACTATTTAATATAAAATAATTAAATTCGCGCTCCACGGTCGCGCGAGGATCGATCAGCATGGATGTTTAAGCGTAAGACGGTCCTTCTGGTTATGCTAACCTTTCTTTTGCTACTGCCTAGCATACTGAGTGAGCTAGCTTTATCTTTCTATCACAGAGAGAACACTATCTTTGTCAGCTACGCATAGCACGCATACAGAGAAAAAATCTACTAACATTGCATCGATATAGTGTTGCCGGGAATACCCCATATTCAACACTCTACCGAATGAGTGAGACTTACACGAGCCAATGGTGCAGGAGCATATCATATGTATAGTCTATCTACTGCGAAGAATGCAGTCGTAGTATCTAACATTGAGCTTTTGCGTGACATTTTCCTCTTATAACACTCTTGCTGAACATCGCTTCCTGATCTACACACTCATTGCTGCTGCAGATGGCATGCAACGTGCGAGCACGTGCGCGGACCCTCCAACTGCACGTTATAGAAGATGTATTCATACAAGTCAAACCAAGGTGTCTACTATAACAGCCTTCTCTTCTATTGTACTATATATAATTGTTGACAAAGACTTAATCACCGTCAAATCACCTGGTGAGCTCTCGAGCCTGACGTAAAGCAGCCTACGAGAGAATCACATAAACTCTTATACCGAGCGAACAGTATCTATGAGTACACAGGAAATCCAGGAGAGCGCTAGAGGCATCAAGCGAGCATGACAGCCAAGAGAGTGTCTATCGCGTTCCCCCCCTGTCGGCGGGTGGACGCATTTGTGGGCTGCGCCCTGGGGCAAAGGGGCTCGCCTAGCAGTAGAGTCCAGTCTATGAGATAATATAACTCTGTAATTTGCTTATGTCTCCACGATGTTTAGACAGTAAGGCTGAAGCTATTCGCAAATAACGATCTGCGAACATTGATTAAGAGGCATTTTCCGAGTATAGGTGAAAACTCGAGTCATATGAAGGTGGATTATCTCCAAGGCTCTCAACCTAACCCCTTCACTAATATACTAATGAGTATTTATCTTGAGACTAGTATATTTAAATATGTTACTTAAAATAAAGAACGATGGTCTCTCACATGTCATTATAAGCGCGATAATTCATTAAATAAGACTTACATGAAAATAATTTAGCCTATCTAACACACTGAACAACGAATAAGTATTTATGATTATCCGACCGAAGTAAATGTGTTATCTATGTAAGGTGCCCTCTTAGCTTTCATAGCGCAAGAATCGAGAGCTATTGATTCATAACAATTATGGAATTATACCGCTTTTATACTCGATCTTTCTTTCATTTGTGTCGAAAATATGGACTTTCAACCCCTAAATTATCTTACTATCACTTTGTGGATCCTCTCGATTTTTTCTCTATCGTTCATTCAAATACCTTTACTAGATGATTTATCAAACCAAATCTCTTTCTTCGACAAGGAGAGTTGCTTGGCTGATATTTAGTGCCTCGTATTTTTAAAAAGATTAATGGCTTTCTTTATTTTGACATACGTCTCTTATGAAAATAAATATCTATAAACTAATCTATGGTATATATTTTATTATTTAATTACCTTTCTATTATTTTAACCACCACTTTGTAGGTATAACATATAAATTGATATTATTATATTATTATATATATATATATATTATTAATATAATATTTATTATTATTAATTCTAAAACACTAGAGCCCATGATTTATTAATTTACCAGGAATGTATGATTGGGTACCTCACGATTTGTTCAATGGGAAGAGTAAAATAGCAGACGGGGGTTCCCAGCCCCAAGAGCCCTTGCGAAATAAAATAACTCATATGACCAACTGCAATCGAAGCCTCCCAAGTAGACCAAAAAATCATTTATAACAACAGTTTCTATCTCCAGTAAGTCCAGAATTATTATTTTTTATTTCAACTATGTAGAAAAAGAAACTGGATGTGATAAATTATTGCTCTTCCTCACCGACAATATTCACAGACGCCACTTCAATTGTCTATTTAAAAATAAGTAATTTTTTAAAAAGAACTGGAAGGAAAAATTTTGTTGCCTCCTCTCTTGATTTCGTTAAGTAAAATTAATTTAACTTCATTAATAAAATTTTGATTTTAATTTCATAATTTTTTTGTTTTAATAGAATTTTAAAATATTTCCATATATAAATTTTGGACAAATTTGTTCGCTGAGATCTAAAATAATAATTTTGGGCCTAAAGTCATCAGGAACATCCTTCTTTCTCAACCCAAATCTCTTACCCCAGGATAATAGTCCTAATGAAGATTTCAGCCTTCTTCTTACTCTCTGCAAAAGATCTTAACTTTTTGCTTCTCTCTTCTTTCCTTCTGTTTTTTTAAACACATTATAATATTATATAATATATATTTATATACTAATAAAATATATGCACACTATATAGTATATATATATATATATTATATATATATATATATATATATATATATATATATATATAATATATATATATATATATATATATATAATATAATATATATATATATAATATATATAATA
>JABUQX010138684.1:30000-33990 GCA_015478945.1 Trachelipus rathkii
ATATATATATATAAAGAAGGTTGGAAGTTTCGTAGCTGTCAGGACAAGTGAAGATTTTCTTCGCATGGTTATAGGGCTTATTGAGCTAGCAATCTCGTGTGGTCCCTTCTTTTTTGCTTGTATTACTTTGGACCAGCATTAGAATCTTATGCGCCTCTAGAAGCAAGATCCTCTGAAGACCTCTGGGTGAACGAGTTTTGAAGCTAATGAAAGAAGATGCTAGTTCTACTGAAAAGGGAGAAACCCTACCTGGAGAGTATTAACCAGGAGGACCTGCATCGAAACAATTGCTAAAAGAAATGGTTTAAAATGCTCTATATGGTTATGGTCGGCCAAAAAAAGAAGATGTTGGACCAACTGACAGGGCGAAAACCCTTCCTGGGAGTTGTTATATTTATATATATATATATTATATATATATATATATATATATAGGGTATAAGTATATAGAGTATATATATATGGTGAAGTAAAGTATATAGGCAGTATAGTAGCAGTATATAGTTATTAGAGTTGAGTTAGCAGCATTTATATATATATATATATATATATATATATATATATATATATATATATATATATATATATATATATATATATATATATATATATATATATATATATATATAGCAGTATATATATATATATATATATATATATATATGGCCTGTGTTACCAGATTAAGTAGATAGTGGACCCAACTTTGTACCCATAAACAATCTTCTTCCCCCCAGCCTCCTCAACCCATTTTCTGAAAAAGTTATGTAGAATTAATACTTTTGAAATTGTTACCTCAAATAGTGTTAAAAAAAATAAAGCTTCTGAGCCTTTAAAGGGAGAGTTTTGCTTCTCATTTTCTTCGTAAATGAGATCTGCATCGCTGAAAAGATGCTCGCCAGCTACACTTATTGAAGGGCATGCCAAGAATTCTCTGCCGAGTTCTGCAAGATGTGAAAAACTTTTACAATTATCCCGCCATTAAACCAATTAATCTTTATCCGATTCCAAGAGTTTTCGCTTTTGATAATCTTCGATCAATGACAGAGTGTCCTTTGACACCTCTGAACAAGACTTCATCGCTGCTAGAAGCCAAAAGAACGTTCATGGATTCTGCAATGGTTTCGCTAACAGATGGTAAATGTGTGTCTGTTTCTGCAATCTTTTCCTTTTTATTGGCTGGTGAAATTTCTGGCTTTAGCAGCATTTCATCACATAGCCATACTAAATAAATTTTAACCCTTTGTGAAACACGTGGTTCAAGAAATTTGGTTTTGTTTCTAGGATCCAGAAAAGTTACCATTGCAGATGTGTAATTGTTTTGCAGATTTTGAAATCTATTATCTATCTCCAGCATTAGTGTTTCTGTCACCTTTGAAAGTCCCTTACTCTTAATAGCAGCATTTAGCACAGCTTTCATCGTTGTATCTAGAGGAATCTCGTCTGGCAAACAAGAATTTTCTGAGATAATAGTCTTAGTTATATGGTTTAAGAAGAGTAATACAATTACCTAAAATCGTATTATCCTCACTTGTCATGCCTTTCACCTTTGTGTTTGTTCGAAGCATAAGGGAAATCAGCTTTATTTATTTCTCCCATCCTCTCAAGCATGTACCAACTACTATTCCAACGAATCTGAACATCTTGCGTTACAGAAAGTTGAGGAACATTTAGTCTCATAATTTATAAATGAATACTATCCGCTTTCCGCAAAAAAATTTATGCGGATGCGGATGCGGGTAGAGAAAAATTATGCGGATGCGGATATCTGCTACACCTCTAGTCTTTACGGTATTTTACCGTATAGCATTTGGAGATTAGATTCATTGGAAAAGTGGTATATTTTTTTATTCTCAAAAGCAAGCGAAAAAAAATAGTTGAAACAAAAAAATGTTTTATTGTAACTTTGTATAAGCACTAAGCTGAGTCTGTGTCGAAATTTTGAATTTGACTGCTGGAGTCGGAGTCGGAGTCGGAGTCGAAATTTTTTGTTTAAGTGAGTCGGAGTCGGAGTCGGAGTCGGAAAATTTTTGTTCAAGTGGAGTCGGAGTCGGAGTCGGAGTCGAAAATCCAAATTTGAATTTAAGGAGTCGGAGTCGGAGTCGAAAAATTTATTTTACGACTCCGCAGCCCTGACTAATACGAATAAGATGTGTCAAAAGCTAAAAGAAGAAAAGTGCAACCTGTTTTAAACACGCAGTTTTATTCAAAATTCCTTTGTGATGTTCTTGTCATGTTATTATTTTATTAATTAGGTATTATTATTATTATGTTACTAAGTAATTAAGTAATAATTATTATAATTACTAATTTACTGATTAGTAGTTACTAGTTACTAAGTAATTAATTACTAGTAAAATATATATATAACAAATTAATAATATATATATTATAGCAATAGTATATATATATATATATATATATATATATATATATATATATATATATATATATATATATATATATATATATATATATATATATATATAAGTATATATATATTAATTAGATTTATTAATTTATCAGATACTGAAATTTAATTAAATAATTTGTATAAAGTATAAACATAAAATTATTAAAATAATTAAATACATGGATAAGTTTGTGACTAGGACCAGAGGTGTTTCTGGAGACAGTTCAGCCGCTGCCAGTAGTAGCTTAAGGAGCAGCTCTCCCATTTTAAATGAGAGCTGTGACATGGACAGCCAAAGATCTCTTACTGATCCTGTCACTGTAACCCTTGATTGTGAGGAGACGAGGGATCCTGGAAACCAAGGCCAAGAGGGCAACGAGGATGCCGTCAAAGAGTTGAAAAGCTATTTGCTCACTCTTGAGAGGTAAGAAACTCGCCTCCATGCTATAGTAAAGACTAAAGACTAAAGAGCATAGTAAAGAGTAAAGACTATAAAGTAACCAAATTAAATCTTTAAATAAAATCTAGTAAATTAACTTTTTTTGAATTTTTTCATGATTGAACATTTAAATATGAAATTACAATAGTCAAATTCAAAAAAATTAAAAACTTCTATTTATTTCAGTTTCTTCATCTTTGAAAAATTTTTGAGGACTGATGAGAAAGTTGATGGGGTGTCTCTTAGGAAGATTCACACTGGTGTTGCCAAGTGTAAACATCCTGCCTGCAAAGGGAAGAAGGGGCTTTCCTACAGCACCCAGACAAGGTCCCACCTCAAGCAGCATTACAAGCATGTAAGTTTAAATAATTATTAATTAAATAATTTAGATAAGATCACAACAACTAACTGGTGTTGCTAGTTAATTAGTTATCAAGATTTAAACACTCTTGTATAAAGTCTTGATACTTTATACAAATGTTATCAAAGAAAATTAAAAAATTTGTAATTAAAGTTTGTATTATTTTTATATACCAGATGCACAATGACCTTCTCCCTCACCTCTCTGCAGCCATTGAAGGGCTTAGCAAGCGCGGTCGCTCCAGTTCAAGGGAGAGTGAGTCTCGCAAGCGTCAGATGTCTCTGGATGAGAGCTTCAGGTCAAAGTTCAGCCAGCAGAGAGCAAGACAAGGTTACACCAGGTGAAAAAATTCAGAAACATAATATTAGTTATTTTAATTGAACTCAATTTTTTTTAAATAGGTATATGAGCGACTTAGCGTCTTCACGTTTTAAAAATATTTTTATTAAAAATTTAAAATATATTGATTTATTAACTTAATTACTTTTTCATCATTAGGTGGTTCATTCATTCAATGATGCCACTGGATTTAGCTGATGATCCTTACACGAAGGAGATGTTTTACCTCATTAATCCCGAGTTTCATCCCACCTCAAGGAGGACTTTGAGCAGGGATATTGAAAAGCTGATGCAAAAGGGGAAGACTCGACTGATAAACAACCTCTTCCACCAGAAGTGGGTGGCCACTACAGCCGACAGTTGGACCGCCCACAATAGGTCCTTCTTGGGAATGACAGTCCACTGGATTGACAGGGTCAACCTCAAAAGGTGCCATGCAAC
>JABUQX010138685.1:5000-20083 GCA_015478945.1 Trachelipus rathkii
ATAAAAGGTATAGATCTAAAGTTCAATGTGTTCAGATGGACAATCTTAGGGGCATGCTAGGTGTGAGAAGAATTAATAAAATGAGGAATGAACATATTAGAGAGTTGTGTGGTGTGAAGAAAGGGGTAAATGAGAGAATAAATGAAAGTATGTTGAAATGGTTTGGTCACGTGGAAAGGATGAATGATAGTCGGTTGGTTAAGCGGATGTATAGTGGAGAGTGTGTTGGGAACCGACCGGCTGGGAGACCGAAGAGAAAGTGGATTGAGTCGGTGAACGAATGTCTGAAGGAGAGAAATGTGAGTTTGGCAGAGGCGAGAATAAAGGTGCATAATAGGAGAGAATGGCGGGGTTTTGTATGGGGGCATGGTTGTGGCCCACCTGGGCCAAGGGATGAACCCTTACATTGACGATCTACCATAGTGAGGGTCCGTCGCAGTCCCATGAAGCTCTAGGGTGGATTTTCTGTCTGTGACGAGCTTTCACTAATTAATGGTACAGAGGGGGCGGTAAGGCTGGGCTTTCTTTCGACATTTGTCATACTCTCCTACTGCTTTTCTTTTCCGATGCTTGTAGCGCTCCTTACTCCCAATCTTGGGAAAATAAGGTAGGTGAAGAAAGAAAGAAATATCTTCTTCTTTATCTGCCTTCTATTTTCCCAAGAATGGGAGTAAGGTGCGTAACGAGCATCGGAAAAGAAAAGCAGTAAACTATGACATAAGTCGAAGAAGCCTTCGGTAATTAGTGAGGAACTCATCGCGGTCAGAAGTCACCCTAAACTCATGGATTGACTCGGACCCTCACTATATTGAGGTTCGTAGTGAGTACCAACCTACCACCGCCATTCCTCTGTTATACCTTTTCTTCTGCCTACATAAACTCAGATTTCTCTCTTTCAAACATTGGTTGCACTCGTGCTCTGCCACTGCCATCCTTAACAACCGACAATCATCACTACGAGCAAATGGCTGCCTCATTTATTCTGCATTTTGCTCTTCACACCACCTAACACGTTCATTCTCGACTATCAATTCTTCTGCACCTAGCACACCTAAGATTGACCATCTATTTACGATGAGCTTTAGATCAATACTTCTTATTCAGACCATAATCTCACCTACAAATAACACAGGTAACATATCATGAACTAGCACAGACAGTCCCACATACCAACATTTATGCATAGCACCTTCCTGCCGTCTACACGCGTCGTCACGTTCCACTCTCATCCAACATACCTAAATATTTAAACTCGAACACTTACCATCTAACATAACAGCTTGCTGAGGAGTGTCTCACAACATAACCTGCTATCACATTGCGCCAAGCCTCACTACACACCCTGCCAAATCTCTCTGCCATCCTCAAGCTCAATTCATACAAATACATCCCCATAAGTAGAGACACCCCTCCACTCATCTCATTCACCATTTCCTGCATCCCCACCTCCGAATTCTTTCATAACTTATCCATATACAAATTGAATAACCAGGGAGACATAACACATCCCTGCTTACTCCGCTATTAATCCTAAACCAATCACCATTGACACCATTTATTCTTACACACGCTTCACTATTGTCATACTTTTGATTCCATTCAGAAGCCTACCACCAACACCATATATCACTAACACCTGCCATAAAGCTTCCCTATTAACCCTATCATACGCCTGTTGCAAATCCATAAAACCTAAATACAATTTATTCTTCTTCTCCCTCATTTTCTCAATCATTTGTTTCAATGTAAAGATTTGATCCACATATCCTCTACCACTCCTAAACGCACCTTGTTCTTCACCAATCAGTTCTTCAGTCTCGACACACTCTTTCGACCAAAATACCGCATATGCCTTCCCTACAACTAACAATAAACTTATTCCTATAATTTACAGTTCCCTTATCTCATTACCCTTATATAAGGGTACTATTATTGCTCTCCTCCAATCCCTCGGAACTATACCCTCCATAAACGCTTTATTACACAACTTCCAAATCCAATCAATCACCATCTCGCCTCCGTTATATATATATATATATATATATATATATATATATATATATATATAAATATATAGCTATACATATCTAAATATCTACATATATATCTAATCCTATATATATATATATATATATATATATATATATATATATATATATATATATATATATATATATATATATATATATATATATATATATATATATATAACAATACTATATATATATATATATATATATATATATATATATATATATATATACCGTATATATATATATATATATATATATATATATATATATATATATATATATATATATATATATATATATATATATAATATATATATATATATATATATATATATATATATATATATATATATATATATATATATATATATATATATTTATTTTACTAGGATAAAAATGGGAATAAATTTAAATGAAAATAAAAAATGCGACCAAAAAAATTTTGTTCCTCAAATTTAAAAACAAATTTCTTATTTCTTTTATTGTAGAAGCTTCAAACATAAACCATCAAAAAGTGGCGGAGTTATATCAAAGACTGGTGCGAGTGAAAGGTAGGCCTAAGAAAATATTATGATGCTTGAAAGGCTGAAGGTCATAAGTGACAGTTTAGTAACTATGCAGTAGAGAGATTTAATGGAGAAATTATTTCTTAAAAAATTATAACTATTTTGAAGTACCATATTAAAACGGCACAATTAGAATTTAAATAAATGGAATTTCAAAAAGGTGTAACAGGCTATTCAGTACTTCTATGGATTTGGAAGATGTGGTTAAAATTACCCTTAAAAAGACCGTTTAGTAAAAAAACTCATTTATTTTCATTTACTGCCGATTTAAGCACCTAAAAAATCTTCAAAGAGAGCTGAAACATATCCCATTCGATCTATCACAAATAAATTAAATATCACTAGCGCTTAAAACCTAATTTTAACAAAATTATCTCTTATGATCTTTTACATTTTTAAAATTATCTCTATAATTTATATTAAAAACATAGTTTAATTATCAAATATCTTCTAGATGGCTTTCCGCAATCTCACAAATAATTGCGCCTTCCTCTTTAAATACTTGGGAATTTGCCCTTTGCATTGGAATAAGTTTCTCTTCTCCTTCGGAAACGATTCTCGATACTTCATGGGGACCACCAAGGGGTTGCCCACCGCCTGCCTGAGGAAGACTGTGTGAATGGCAGCTGCCGCTGCCGAGGATGACTTACTTCTGCCTGACATACGCGACAGATCCAGTCAACAGTCGGGAATATCGTTGATTAAAATAGAGACAGAGGGAGGCTGTCGCCTGGATAAAAAGGAGCTCCTCCGCGATCATAACGCCAGCTGGAGTTGTTGTATGCATGGATTCGGAGAAGCCTCGATTAATGCTATTTGGAATCGATCGTTGCTTCTGAAATAAATATAGATCAAGCACAAAATGAGCAGGTAAACCGATCCATAAGGGAATGGAGCAAAGTAGGAATATGTGAGTTAGAAAAAGTGTGTATGTAAACGTATCTAGGTGGAGATGCCTGTGTTATTAGCGCATCCCACGGGAAATGGGGTAAGGAGGATTTTTAAGAATCTGGACTGTGATGAAGTACAGAGTCAACCATAAGGGCGGATGTCAATGTCAATAGTATGTAACAACCGAAGCAGGGACTGTTTAATAAATATCATCAGCTGTCTAATACCTATCGTACGTGTGGCGTCTGGGCACCCGAGCTGCTAACCCATTGGACTAATCCCTAAGCTGTCTCCAGGGGAGGAACGTCCGACGTTGATTCGTGAAACAGGGCTCACTGCTTCTGGTCATCATATAATATTTTCGGACTACTATTGAGGAGTTACTCAGAGCACTCAGAATACGCTACCGCTTCAAAGTTGGTGACCATGCCAGAGTACAACGTGCCACTGGGGAGTAAGGCACAAGCGAACAACCAGCAAACATGATAAGCCCAGTTGCGTTCCATGTTGTTTCGCCGTGGTACGATGGTTCTCGTGATGGAGGTTGCAACTGCGCGACTCAAAGTGCTTCGGATTCCTGAAGTAGTTTGTTTTGCTTGACAGATTCGTTCAAGTTGCGAACGTTACATATCAAATCATTGCTTAGCCTCCAAACATGGTAAATGCCGATCGGACCAAATTCAGTCAAAATGGTAACGGAGTCGGCTCGGATCGCCTTTGCCGATCCAACCAATAAAAAAGTCAAAGAAGTGATTCTTCTACTTGCGTAACGGGATAGTGTCGGGCTCATTCCCTGTGCCGCCTTGTACTTGTGCCATTCTCACTGGCAGGGTGCGGACCTAACTGCACGTAAGGAGTACAGAGTGGTCGCAAGGCGTGACTCAACGTGAACTTAATTGTGACATTCACCATGAAGGTTCTCTCCGCTACAGCTAATGACGAGCGCCGACGTCCTTCCAGGTTTCGAAGCGGAGTGTGCTCGCTCGCATTGTCACCTGGGATGGGCGACGTTCTGTGGCACGAGGCGTCTACGGCCCATTGAATAACCCTAGTTCTCGCCTCGGGAATAGACACCGCCGACTGATTAATCAGATGACGCAACTGCTCGATCTCTCTTCAACATCGTATAGGCCTGCTATCGTGGTAGTCTCAACACTCACTTACCCCTTCCGGACCTTAGTCAAATCACTATCTCGAGCTAGAGTAGATGAGCCATATTAGTTAAGGTCGATGATTAAAGTGAAGTTCTTGACCGCTTTGCGAGGAATTTGGTTTGAGAGGCGACATGGGAATAGGGTATGATTTGTGAATGAGTAATTCCTTGCCTCTCCCCTTATTCATTGTCACCAGCCTTGTCTTTCCTATAAAAAGTTAAACGGCGAGTTTATATTCCAGAGGATGGTTTGGAAGAAGTCACGAGTGTGACATACGTCGGAGATGTCTTGGCAAACATAGTAAGCACTTTGGTGTACAATGTTTATTAGTGTGAAGCAAGTTTCTTCTTCCGAAATTATAGGAATATCACACTGACAATTTACATTGAAGTGGAAAGTTAGTCATGGTTGAGTGTTATGAATACAGATTAATATGGTGGTAATCATTAAGACAATATACGTCTCTATCTGGACTCGGGGGTAACTCCACATTAAGAACCAGGTGGTAAGATTGAGAGGAACACAACGTTGAGACCGCTGGGTCCTCGGACGCCACGTAAGGGAGAACAACACTCTGGGGCAGGGTAGTCATACAGCCAGAGAATAATTACATCTTTTTAATGGGAGAGTTTTCAGATGGTTTTGATGAAAATCTAAGAGAACCAATCGATTTCCAACGACAACATTGCCTTTATTTATTTTTAACATCTTTATTTTTATTCTTCTTTATTTCCATTTTTTGATTATGTGGGTTTGTTGGTTACACTCCAGAAGAGCAACGTAACTGCTCATATTGTATTAGCTGAGGAGCAGTATCAGAATCAAAAACGAATTGTGGAGGGACATATGTTTAAAGGAAGGTGTATCCCATACAGGGTATTGTCTTTTGAGAAATTGTATTTCGGTAACGCACCTGATTTTCAAAATGATTGCGAAGAATTGGCACGTGTCGTGATTCTGGGAGAATTTCACATAGCGTGTCGTACATCATGCGGGTATACCCCTCTGCAGCGCCAGGAATCTGGGCTCAGTCTTGATTGAGAAATGGGAAGACCTTGCGTCAAATTTTCATGCCGCACCAGACCCTGACAGCATTAGAGCGTTTGCGACGTAAAAAAAGAATCCAGTTCTCCATTCTCCTTTCTTCGGTAAGTGCAGGGAAGCCATTAGTCAGGGAATGGGTCATTCATCCAAAAAAAGACGTTTTATTCCAAATTCATCTTCTTAGGGTATTGAGAGCATCACTTAGAGATGCTGATAAGGACAAAGGAAGAAAAAAAAGTAGACTATTAGAGTGTTGGTTGGAAATTGTTCATTTAGCTGAGTTGGTACAGTCTTCATTGAGAGCCTTATGCCATTTGTATTACAGACAAAGAAGACTTGATGCCGAATTCAGATTATCTGAGTTTGCGATTTTTACCCTCTGGGGTTACTGACACTCAAATTTGAGTGTAATTCCTTTTAAACATGGACGACCACTAGTGCTTTCTGTGATGTTTGAAACTGCTTTATCGCCCAGGTAGTAAACCGAAGAATTAAAGGGCACCAAAGCAGGAAGTCGCTCTGTGCAATAAAGTACTTCGGGTGAACCATCATTTGGTGAGTATTGGACAGCTGTCTTTTGGCGAGAAGTTTTTTCCAAATTCTGGGTATTGGGATGGAGCTACAACTTAGTTATCACTTAGGTGACGCCTGTGAGAGTTAATATTCAGGAAAGGCTTGTGAGTGCGCTTCTTTGAACGGAAAGATTGAATCAAGGGCTGCTTTGTTTTACGTCTTTGAGAAGTGGTAAGTGTGGACAGTAGAGGTAGATGACAGTTGCATGATCTGGCTGACGTTCAAACAGAATTATAGAGAACAGTAGATTAATTTAGGTGTGTGTGGCGGGAAGATCAACACGCGAAGGGTGATGTGCGGCAGCTGAGAATGGCACGAAGAGATTGATTTTGTTTAAAAATGTATGTGCGTCTGGCGTAAGCAGCTTCTCGCTGACTCAATTATATATAGGGACAAATCCTAGCATACCGGTCTGTCAAGAACAGGTCAGAAAGGCACGGCATGTGTCTGAAAGAAGACAGAAAAAGGTCCGGTGCCAGTTCCTGTCAGTGTTAGGGTGTATTTTCTTCACATGAGTCGTGAAATGAATGTGCCTGCCGCAGATTTGGCATGGTATGTGCCTACTCTTTCTACAGTATTTTCGGGGATATTACCCATATCTGTTAATGAGCAGTTGAAGCACACAATCTGGGTCGAGGGATAATAACGCGAACACTCTACTTTCGAAGCCCTTCATTTTGACCTTGTAGTGGATAAGGGGTATTAAAAGGTCAGCTAGTAAAAGGGACTTTCTAAAAACCCGGGATGGGGGAAATTCTATAAATATCTGATAAACGGAAAATCATTCGTTCTAGGTGGACGAAAATATCTGTCCAAAATGAGAATTTATAAAACGATATAATAGTGCCTTTAGTATGTGTTTCTATATCGTCATCAACACTCTCCAATAGATTTTAAGATGAAGAAACGAACGTTGTATTTCGGCTAAACTTTTACGTAGAATGCGCCCCATTCGCATCAGCAAACTGAAAGGTCTTCACAACCTGAGCTTTTTAGATGCCCTAGCCAACGCTTAGAACGAATGGTTCTGTCTCATAGATTTGGGAGTAGTGGATCCGAATGTGATTGTATTCATCGGAATACATGTCGGCTTGAAACGTTACGCTGAGAGAGGTCAGCGTTATTATGAGTAAAAACGAATCTGAGTACGACTGTTACGTGGGGCACCTTTACGGGATTGCCCGTGGACCGTTGGGGCACCTAAGGTGTTCGGGGTTTGCTGGTCGACGAATCGATGAAATTTTACGAAAGTACCTCTCAAAGTTAATAGAAGGAACAAATTTATAGGTAACCAAAAGGTCCTTAGAGTAGTAGGACTGCATATCGAGGTAGGGCAGGCTGGGAAGTCCTTGAACAGATGGTAATGTATTGTTCGGTTTTCATCTCACCTTTATTTAGAAAGCGTTTTTTTTTAACGGACTTGTCCGATAATATAATTTAAGCCGCAAGGCTTCGTGCACCTACTAATTGAGTGCATCGATGGCATATAGCATAGAGCGCATAAAAGAAATGAACAGTGAGGGCCTGGAAAGGACTATATTTCGATAAAGGAAGGGTTAATCGCTCGCACAGCTAGCAGTCGACCCACCAACTCACCGAAGACAACTCGTAGGGTGGGCCTGGAGTGGCGTCGAAGAGATTTTCGCAAACTTTACGTTGGGAGCCCAACGTGTATCCACAACGTCAACCTATGAGGTCTTCGCGCAATCCGAGCATTATTAGCATGCCAAAGTGCTTATCTAGCTGCTCGCCGTTCAGCTCGAGTTCAGTTTCCCTACAGGTCGAGCTAAATGACCGGTTTTTTCAACTGTACCCTTCATCCACGGGAGAAGTGTGGGTGAAATGAAACCGTGTGGGAAGTAGAGGCATGCGGATCCCAAGGGCCGTGTGAATGAGAAATAGGGAGGGCCAACATTAACTACAAAAATAAAGTGGTACTTATTGGGTTGGAAAAAAAAAAAAAAGCGAGAGAAACTGCTGATAAAGAAGGTTGGATGAAGTCAAGACGGAAAATTTATAAAATGTAGGGGAAGATGTAAGTTGAAAGATTACATATGTGCAGATGATGCTAAGCACGATGCACAATCAAATGCACATATAACTGCCGGGGCGATGAGAGGGATGCAAGAAAGTCCCGCTAGCAATTTCGTTCCTTGAATACAACTGCATGGCTGTCAATTGAAACTTAAGTCTTTCCGCACAATCAGAGCATAACACCTATAAATAGAATTCAACTACCGCGGGGATAAGTATATAATTTAATAATAGTAAATATATATATATATATACTAGGCAGACTAATAATATTATAACTGGATATAATTCGTAATGAGAGTTAAGAAATGAGCAATATATTATTATCTATTGTATAATATATATCTTTATATAATATATATATATAATATAAGTAAGATTTATGATTATTATTTTATCATCTAAAAAACAATAATTTATATCTAGAAGTAAGATAATCAAAATCCGGATTCGGGGATTCGAATCCGAATTCGAGCCCTCGAATCCGGATTCGGATTAATTCGGATCAGAATCCATAGGTGCTTGGGCATCGGATTATCGATTCGGATCCACCTTCAAACACAAAAACGGAATATCGGAATTCGGATTCGAATGCCGAAGGTGCTGGGATCGTGATTCGGCATTTCGAGAGACACTTTTTACACACGATCGGATCGGATACCGGAGCTTGATTCGCGAATCCGGAGTTGCGATAAAAACTAAGTTTCAACAAACGGTAAAACAGAACAAAAATTGATATATTTAGGGAGCCAATAACCGATCTTTAAGAGCCTAACAAGATGGCGTATTCGTCTATTAAAACATCTATTGAACAATAACGCAAGAGATAGAAAGTTAATCATAATTACTTTTATCGTATGGCGAATGGGACGGGACGCTACCGATAATATTATGAGCTTATGGAATTACACTTATTTATTTTGATTTTTGTAAAGATTGTAATTATGTTTATATAATATAATGTTATATGTTATATACAGTATATATATTGATTAAATATATATTGTAGGTTTACGTATATATATATATCTATAATTATATATATATATATATATTATATCTAATATATAGTATAGTATATAGATATATATATATTATATAATTACTAATATATAACATATATATTATATATATACTATATATATAGTAAATTAAGTTATGGCCAGCAGCCTCTAGAAGAGGACAAATCCATATCTCAAAAACTAGCAAACAGCTACCGTGGGAAATCTAGGAATACATTTGCTCGATCTCTGCGCAAAATTTTACCGAGGAAAGTGTAAACTGACAAGGGCAAAAAAAAAAAAAAAATAAAAAAAAAAAATCCATAGTCTCGAAAAGCTTACAAAAAGCCTACAAGCGAAATGAAATTACATTTTTCGACATCCTTGGTAAATTTTGGTTAGCGCAAATATGTAAAGAAAAAAAAAAAACACAAAAAAACACATAAAAATTGGCTATTATTTTTTTGGGGGGGGTGCTGGACATATAGTTAATACTATATTAATAGTTATTTTGTAAAGGTTATGTAGACAGGGCAGATTATAAGGGCTCGAGTGCCGAACGGTGAACACAGGGGGTGGAGCGTTTCCATACACTCCGTAGGGGAGGGGCGGAGGAAACCCCGCGACACCGAAATACCAAAGAGCGGGTGTTCCGGAGGGGGGAATTAGTCCCTACACCTGCCGTAGTTCCCCGGTAAAGTCAGAGACGCCGAAGCTCTGCCATCGTGCGTGTATAGTAACCCCAACACACACAACACCACACGGTATTCTCTTAGCTTAAGTAAAACAAAATAATAATATGTTCTATCCGACATCAACGGTCTGTCAATTCATACTCTCTTATGCGCCCTTTATGTACACTATCTATCAATTCTATCAATATATATTAATATACTTTTTTATAGAATCATATTTAACATTTTATAAATTAAACATTCCAAATGTTACGTACTCAGAGGCTTTGTAGTTTTTGAGATAATTTTTTTTTTTTTTTTTGTTTTTTTTTATTACATTTCCGAACTAAATTGGACCAGCATTCCAGAATGTATTCCTTTCCCGGTACTGTTGTAGTTTTTGAGATATAAAGGCTTCGTATAGAAAGCGCTGACCTATAACTATATAACTTATAATATTATAGAAAATATTAATTAATATATAACTATATAATTATATTTATTTAAGTAGATGTTATACAGTATACTTATATAATAGTATGATGTAGTATAGAGTATATATATATTAATATATACTAACGACCAGCTCGTGCTGGATTGTCCGTCCATATTATATTCTTAAAAACTTTAAATGATACCAGTAAAAGGAATAATCGATATTGCTGGCCAATTTTATGAAATGCAAATGTTAAAAAAGAAAAAAAAATAAATAAAAAATATAAAACTACATAGCTACCAGCGAAAAGATACATTGTTTGGAATCCCTGTAAATTCACATAGGTAAAAGTAAAAAAAAAAAAAAAAAAAAAAAATGATGTAATAATTAGTAGTAATTATATTTTGAGAGCTTATTTAGAGACCTTTTTTTGGTTCGTAAAATAAATAGGACTTTCCTATTACAATTTTTCGCTTTGTATATCGGCACACTAGGGCGGGCTCGGCCGACGGGGTTACATAGAGGGGGTATGTTTTCCATACGCCGTTAGCGGGGGGGCGGAGGCAACCCCCCGGAAAGCTACCCAAATAACATATAAGCCAGGGGGTCCGAGTACCTCCCGATAGGGGGGGGAAATATCCTACCCGTTGACTTAGCCGGGAAGGCCGAGAGACTCCCGACTCTTGCCATCTATGGGTGCGGTATACCCTTCTGGTATTCTTTAGTAAAAAAAAAAAAGCAAAATTTAATCAGAAGTCTATTTTTTAACGGAGAAACATAAAGTAGGTCTCTAAATGGCTTCTAATCATGATTCACCATAATTGATCTCACAATAATTTTTTTATTTTTTTATTTTGCTACATTTTCCTAATGTGAAATTTTACCAAGATGCAAAAAGTATCTTTTCGGTGTAGCTATTGGAGTTTTGAGATCTTTTTTTTTCTTTTTTGTTTTTTTTTTTTTTTTTTTTTTTTTTTACATTTTTCAGCACTTAAATAGATGGAGCGCATCCAGCAATGAAGGTTGCCGTGTTTACTGGCTAGCATTCATGGGGCGTTCGTCAGGGGGGGGCAGGGGGGGCAGGCTGTTCTGCCCCCTCCATAGAAGCGTTTACTCTTATTAGAGTCTACCTGTCGAATTTTGATCGCAGGTCCATTTCCCGGGTGGCCGTTAAGTACAGGTTTAATGAATACTATATATATGAATATATATATATATATATATAAAATTATTAATATTTATTTTATATTAAGATATATTATATATAAATATATATATATATACTATAATATGTATATATAGTATATTATAATATATATATATAATTTATATAGTATTTATAATATATATATTAATATATAGTATATATATATCTATATATATACATAGTATATTATTATAATATATAGTATAAATATATGATCATAATATATAATATTAATATATATTAGATATATATAATATACTATAATATATACGTATAATATATAATATTATATATATAATTATATATATATAATCGTATATATAATATATCTATATATATATGATATATATAGTTGGGTAGTTACCAATCGTCATTTTCAGATCGTTCTCTTGACGTGATACGGAAGGTCTTTCACTCATATTATATGCCTTTTAATTTGTAAGATAAGAACTGTGTTGTTATTATGTCTACTTTATTTTATTGTGTATGTATATATATAAATTTTAGAGAAGTTTTGGTGTCAGGTCGGATCTCATTTCTTTACTAAGGTGTTTTAAGTGTTCGAAAGTAGCATTGAAATCCACTCCGTGCGCCACTCTATATTAAACACCTGCCTCAGTGTAATGTATAGTTAACCTTTTCAATCAGATCATTGATAGGTGATGAAGATTCTGTACGTACGTGTTTTACCTTAAATTATATACATAAATTTTGGTTATATTCATATATGAATAAGTAGAATTTTGTAAACATGATCTTACTTACTTGTCCATGATTGAGGTTAGTTTCATTTTTAAGAAACTCTTTTCATTTAACACATCACAGAAAATTAGTGGTTTCAAACCTTAGTTCTTGCTATACTTCAATTTTTTCTTGCTAGACTATCTTGAAGTATAGTAAAATTATTAGTAATGACCATTATTGGCAGAGATTACCAGTATTTAGAACCATATATATATATATATATATATATACTATATAATATATAATATTGCTATATAAAAAAATACTAACTATATATATTATATAGTTATATATAGTATATAGGTATATATATATTAATAAATAATATATAATGATATATATTATATTATATATTAGATATTATCAAATAGTTAGTATACTTGTATATTTGATATGTATATAATAGTACATAATATATATTAGTTTTGCAGTACATTGAAAAGGAAGAACTCAGAAGATAAGGAAAGATGGCAGCAGTGAAAAAAGCCAAGAAGGATACCATAAGATCATTCTAAGACTGCTATCACACAAGGAGCAATCCCTCCTACTCGCATATTTCGCATGATGAAGAACCCACATCTCATGGAACAGACTCGACGAGTGCAAATATGGGTCCAAGATTGTCGGATCTTAGCGTCAGTAGATAGAAGTGCACGAAATGACATTGATTGATCACGTTAGAGCATTCATCTATATTCGACTGAAGAAAAGAAACAGTTCTGAAAAGAGTGCTCTGGATTCCACCTAAGACCTAAATTTTTTTGGAAGATGCACCGGTACGTTTAACAGAGGAAATTCAATTATGGAAGGTTGCGAGACTATTCAACTACTTGGCTTGACCATACTCTCAGAGCGCTCTAAAGGGCGCATTTTTGCCAGTTTTGTATTTCTATTTACACAATTAAATGAATGCAATAAGTGGTCCTAGGCTCTTTAATAATCAGACCTTTCAACTAAATAATAAAGACTGTTAATGGGCGGTGTAGAGGGACATATTACCATGACGTGTCATAAAACTCGTGTGAAGCTGAGCAAATTATTCTTGACAAGCGCAGTGCGGTAGACATCTCAAATTAACGCACATCTCTCTATTTATAAACGAAATTAAAGAAGAAAATAAAAAAATTATTATCCTCTATAATTTCATGTGTGACATTTTCTGGTAACCTGGCGATTACCGCTCTTCGGGGTAAGCATCTATGATGAGCTGGAGTGTTGCATAGCATCTCGGTGGCGGTCTTTACGAATAGATGGCCAGGAGATCAGTCATGTTGGAAAAAACCCAACTGGAAAAGGGGGAAAAATGCCACAATATGCCCATCTCATTCAGATTCCGAATGAGACATCTTCTCACTATGTGGGTTACTACCTGATAAAGACAGCATCGTTATATAAGGTAAAGGGAAGCGTGCGCTGTAGTACAGCATCTAGAGATGAAACATCTGAGATCTTGGAAAAGGAACAATTATTCCCAATAGGGTTGCGCCTATTCGACAAGAGTCCCGATGAAGTCAACAAGAGGAATTTATTGGCCTTGTAGACAATGAAAGCGCTGACGCATAAAACCTTGCGACAGCATTGACGATTTTATCACGACGAAGAAGTGGATCCACGAGAAAGTGCCGCGGGGCTTGGGTTTCCGATGTCTATTTCTAGTACGCGATGTATGTGCAAGACAGGAGGTGTCCCAACCGCGTATATTGCCGGAAAAAGTACATCAAAAAGCTTGGTTCCTTTCATTGACTCGTCATCACTAAAGAAATCTAATAGTAAATATTTGTAACACAGTACTCAGAAATACCGCACTATGTGGGAACTATAGAACGGACATTATTTCATTTGTGCGAATCCAGTCTTGAGAAAGAAAATTAATGCCAAATCAAGTCATGCAGATCGGAGCATGGTCAACAACAAGTGCATCCGAAGTGTTTAAAGGAGCACCTGTAACGAAGGATCAAGTTCATTAGAATCTTCATTTGAGGAAATATCCGCCACAATAAAAAGGCCTTTCAGGTTCCAGCCGTCGGTATGTAACGTCGGTATAATTTATCATGGGTATGTATACTGATAGCGGAAGTACTATCCGCATGTTACGAGCGAGCCCGTTGGTAATGCTACTGCAATCCAAGACCTGGGATATCGTCAAAACCTCTCGGCACATTCAACTTATTGTGGGAAGAATGGTTGAGTGTGCATCGGAAAGAATGAAAGAAAGAAAAAATCACGAGATAGGTAAAAAGAATTAATCAAATCGCGAGCACTGGTGGACTTGATCGAAGAATAGAACTGACGTGATTTGTTGGTAGGCACAGCTGCAACAACCATTCCACCACAAATCATGACGGATTCCTGGAGAAGATACTAATAACTCGTATATAGATTCTACCTCTTGCTTTGGGATACGGTTTCTACTGAAATACACCTGCCTTATCCTTGAATGTCTCACATGCTACTCACAAAAATCGATGAGTTAAAGGAATAGACCTTAATTTTATAGTTTTTACCACTTAGAAGGCTAGAAAGAGCTAGAAATTGGTACCATAATTGGAAGGCAGAACTAAGTAGCGAGAACTAAATAGATCTTGTTTGTCTCGCAATTCTTAAAGGAGGTGAACTTCTTTAGGTAATTAACGTTAATATGGTTGATGTATGCTTCTCCCCAGCCATCAGTAAGTAGACAGCTCTTTCAGTAACCTGCTGAAGATCAAGATTGCTGCGTGAAGTTT
>JABUQX010138686.1:0-12500 GCA_015478945.1 Trachelipus rathkii
GTTGCAGTCAAGTTCACGTGTTTTCAGACTGTATTTATGGATTTGAGGAATCCTTCACTTACTCGTGTGTAGCTTTTTGATAGTAGACAAGGCTCCATATAGTGAATATTTGCATGGATAATGCTCTTTTGTCACAAAACGGCGGAAACTATATTTATACTAATATTGTGTGAATGTATCCAATATCTTAAAGTGATAAAGCGTAGTCAACTTATTTAGTAATTGCTGATTCTTGTAGAGTAGTGTAATAGGCACGGTAAAATTCTTAAATTACTTTTAATTTGTATCACGTATCATTGTATTAGAATTATCAGTTTCAAGATAATTAAATATCTGGGCTCCCATATGGTAATTATAGTGTCAGGTTGTATTGCAGGTATTCTCTTGTGACAACCGGGAAAAATTTTAACAATTAATTGCAAGTGGTGACAGCAGTAAGTCAAGCTTATTATATTACTATTGTGCCCCTACTGTTGAATGTCAATTATTAGACAACGAAGAATATAAAGTAAAGTTGTGTTTATATTTATTTAATTCTATCGGAGTAATCTCCTTCCGGTATTTCAGATAAATTAATTTGAGCTCAACTAGGTAATTTTAAACGGTATAAGGTTGTTTGATGGCATTCTACTATGGCACGTTACCGTGAAATAACAGTTACTAAATTCTTGATGTATGTGATAAAGCAACGTAAGCTCAAATAAAGGAAAATTTCATTCTTATATTAATATATGAATAGATTTATAAAATTATTAATAGCTCAGTGAAAATTCTAATAATTTGTTTTAATTATGGTATCATGTTTAGATATCGGTTAATTCAGAAACGAAATAATAAATAACTGGGCTCGCTAGGTTCTAATTTAGGTTTGGTGTTGATGACGCTTATCTCCTTATGCCACAACTCCGTGAAAATTTAGACAATTTCTATTCAAGTAGTGATCATTGGGAAAATGTTATCTGGTGTGTAAGCTTGGATTATTTATATTGTGTAATCAGCAAAGAAATTCTTATTGTTATTTTATCCACCTGTTATCTCATGTACGATTCAGTTTTACAGATAATGGCATTTGGCCTCTAGGTAATATCCTATTTTTTTTATTAGTATCTAAGTCAAGGTGTTTTATGAGGAGATACCTTTTCTATCCTTCTGCACCAACCATCGTCCCCGAAAAAATTTACAAATTTGATGTAGTTCGGATATAAGCGTAGTCAGCTCTAATTTTATATTGTTTATATATGTGTGGAAGGGAAATCTAATTTGTGTTTTTAAATATGTTTTTTATGTAGAACGTCTCCAGCATTATATATTTTTGGGTTCATAGGTATAATGTTAGGCAGGTTTATTTTATAACTGTGTTGTAGGTTCACCTCCTTTTGCACACGCGGAAAATTTACAATTTGAGTGTAGGTGATTAATAAAGAATGAGTAGTCAAGCCTAATTCATATATTGTTATATGGTATGTAATTATCAAGGAAATCTAAATTTAATGCTATTTAATATGTATCCATGTTAGCATTACGGTTTTCAGATAACTAATCCTTGGTGCCATTCTAGGTATTTATAGGCAGGTATGTTTGAGGTATCTTCTCCTTTTGTCACAATCGACCGTGAAATAAATTTACAGATTTGATAGCTAGTGATAAAGTGTAAGTCCAAGCTGTATTTATATATTTTAGTTTATATGTGTAATAGACAAGTGAAATCTAAATTTGTTTTAAATACCTTGTTAAGTTCGAAATTTCTGTCAAATATTTCATGTTATAATATATAATTGGCGCTCCTAAGGTTATTGGTAGGCAGGGTATGGCATGGTTTGTAGGTCTCCTTAGTTGCAGCACACCGTTGATATAAATAACTAATTTATGTAGTGTATAAACGCTTTAAGTTGAGGCCTGTTATATGTGAGCATAGTGTTGTACTACCAAGCGAATCTCTAATTTGTTTTCATATAGTTTGGATTGTTTTAGAACTCGAGTTTCGAGCATTAAATTAAGTTATTGGGCTCCTATGCGTAATTTATGTGTGTGGTGTTTTTGATAGTACTATCCTTATTTGCATACCGGGAAAAATTTACATATTTGTACATGTAGTGTATAAGTCGTAAGAATCAAGCTTATTTAATTTGTTTATTAGAATTATAAATAGCAAAGAATTCTAAAGTTGTTTTAATATGTATTCATGTTAAACCGGTTTCAGATAATAAAATTATTGGGCCTCTAGGTAATTAGGAAGGTGTTTGAGGTATCTACATTGCACAACAGGTAAATTACAATTTATTAGTAGTACGATAAGCGTAAGTCATGCATACTTCATTAGTTTTAGGTAACAACTGGGTTCAAATTCATCGAATCTATAAATTTGTTTTAATATGTATTCATGTTAGCACGTTCAACAGAATATATTAAAATTTTTTGGGCTCCTTAGTATTTAGGTTCAGCGGTTTGTATAGGTATCTCTCTATTGTACACAACCTGAATAAATTTACAATTTGATGTAAGTGATAAATGCGTATCAAACTTATTTTATATGTATCATTGATGTCAGTAGCAAGAAATCTAAATTTGTTATTAATCTGTATTCATGTTAGAATTTAACAGTTTTCAGAATAAGTAATTTCGGTGCCTCCTAGTAATTTCGGCAGTGTTTTGAGGTTACTCCCTTAGTACAACCCCAACCGTGAAATTGAGTCAAATATTATCTCAAGATGTAGTGATAAGAAGACGTAGTCCAATTGGCTTGTAATTTATTATGATAGTTGGTGGTTGTATTATATGAGATAAAAGGAAGTGACAATCTATAAATATTGTTTTAATCATGTATTTCTATCTCTAGTTAGATTTGTCCTTCGGTTTTATTACATGAATTAAATTTGGGTTCTAGGTAATTTAGACAGATCAGGTTGTTTGAGGTACTTCTTGCACAACCCTTCGTGAACAAACCGTTACCTACACTTAACTCGGATGTCACTATACCGTGTATGTATTAAGCGTAGAAACGCACCTAATCTATTCATATTGTTATATTTATAAGTGAACGGTATAGCAAGAAAATCTAATTTGTTTTAATATGTATTTCACCAGTTTTAGAACAATGTCAGATAATATTTGACATGTTCAATTTGTTTATGCAGGTTTTCAAGTCAGTCGCTATACTTGAAAAATAATCAGTTAAACCAAAGTTAATTTAAAATAATACCCTGAGAGAAAGAAAATAGCAATTTATATAGTCAGAATGAAGTATTATATAGTCAAGTGGAGAATATTAATAAAATTTGTTTTTAATATTAAGCAGTACTATTTTCATTGTTACGCTATCCTGTGTTTCCAATAATAATGTCTCATATAATTGGGCTCCTAGCTAACTCTTAGGAAATGGTGTTCTGATGCGTACCTCCTTTGCACAACCTGTAGATAAATTTAACAAAATCACACAGCTTTGATATACACATTCAACCGCCTAAGAAATCAAGCAAGCTTCTTTATTTGGTTTATATGCTGTCTTTTCTCTTAAATAATCAACAAATTCAAAATTATTATTTCCAAACTCTTTCTCCTTCATATTGCTTTACGACAATTCATGATATAGATATTTTGCAGGCTCCTATGGTAATGTTTAGGTCGGTGTTTTGAAGGTACCTATCCTTTGCACTAAACCGGGAAAAATTTACTAATTTGTGTGCTAACAAAAGCGTAGTCAGCTTATTTATATTGGTGTTATATTGTGTAATATCAAGAGATCTAAATTGTTTTAATACTGTATTCTGTATATTGAATCGGTTTTTTTTTCAATAATATATTTGGGCTCAGAGGTAATTTAGTCAGGCAGGTATTGAGGTATCTTCTTTGCATCAACCCGTTGTATGAAATTTACAATTTGTATGTAAAGTGATATAACTTTTACAAAGTGTAATTCAACAACATTATGAACGATAAATTTCTTTTAGACATTAAAGGACAATAACAATATATGTTCAACCTTCAGTCTTTATGCATTTAATTTTATAAACTATGGTTAATTAAGTTTATTTTGGAATTGAGTTTGAAAACCTTGGGTCCATTCGAAGTAATATCAATATAATATTGGAATAGAAAATCAGTCAAAGCTTTTAATTGATATAATAAAGGTTTAATTAGTTATATATTCGTTATCAAGCGAGAAAGATTGTCTTTTGTGAGAGCTATTATAATAACTCTTTCTAATCTTTCGTAGTCAATTGAAAATACGAATCAATTTCTTTATTTTCTCGCCTACATTTTAATTACTATTTGACACTTATAAAAAAATATTAAATATATCTCAAAATATATCTTCATTCTCTTTTCTTTCATGAATATTTCACGCATTCATCTGTAACAATTTTTAATTTTTTTCTCCCAATATATATATATATATATATATATATATATATATATATATATATATATATATATATATATATATATATATATATATATATATATATATATATATATATATATATATATATATATATATATATAGAGAGAAAGAGAGAGAGAGAGAGAGAGAGAGAGGCATCGTTTCATGAAATTGGTTAGCGTTACCGTTACTCGTTACTTGAGAGAAAAGGGGTAGCGTTACCGTTACATCGTTACATTTTAAAATTCTTTGAAGCGTTACCGTTACTCGTTACATGTAACGCCGTTACATGTAACGCGTTACTTTCGGTCAGTTTCGGGCTTAATTAATAGTTTACAGTTTTGGTACATGATCATATACATATTTACTGCTGAAGATTAAATCATTGGATTAACTAACAGTTTTTAAACTTTTATTCAAAAATTGCAATTTACATTATTATCATTGACCAAATAATAGAATTACAATTTTTAATTTTTTTATCTATTTTAAGTTTCATTATGTAAAGTTAGTGCAATAAATGAATATACATTTATGGAATTTAGTGATACAATATTATCCATATTTAAAATTTTTTATAATTTATTTTATTAATAAACGTAGAAGATTATCTCAATTGTGCGTCACTTTGAACCCTAGCTAGCTGATCTTCTTTCAACATTGTTTGATATTATTGGTATGTAAAGTATTAAGAGTAGATATTATTAATATTAATAATGATATAATAATAATAATAAAAATTGGCAGTTAGTTAGGTAATTATAATAATAATAATAGTAATAATAATGATCTATTTAGACATCGTTAATCACTTATTAATAAATGATAATAATTTTCTGTAACCATATAGAGCATAAATAAAATTAAAAAGAAAGACATAAGGATTTTATTTATAGTAACTTAATTAATAACATTACAAATATGAAGAATTATCTTTAAGAATGACTAGCCTTTCAAACATATTATCAGATAGCTTGGATCTCTTGGGAGAGTGAATGTGACCCGCAAAGCTGAATAACCTTTCTACAGGGGCCGATGAAGGTAGTGGAGTATTGTAGTGCAAAAAGACTTTTTTAACACAGGGATACCTATTAAGTGACTCTAGGGATCTGTCGTTATCCGTAAGGTATTTAAGCACTTCTATTTCTAGTTCATCTTTGATGTAGATGCCAAACTCTCGTATTCAAAAAAAGTCATCTGGACTGCTACCTCCAGCCAAATCCATTACTTCGTTATGCTCTTGAGATGTATTTGCTTGAACCTTATTTCTGACAGCCACAGCATTTCCTGATACTTTTTCCTATTTTCGTCGGTATTATATTCGGGGTTTATGGCGAGCCATTTGATTTTGTAGTTAGGATTAGAAATAGATGCCAGAACTGCGGTGTTGGCCGAGATATGCAAACTAAGAAACTCCCGAAATCTATTCTCAAAACCTGAAGCTAATGCTGTAAGAAGAGGATGAACATGTCCAAGTAGAGAAGAGACGTATTTAAGCGATTAAATTTTTTTTCAATCACTTGTAATGTTGGAAGCAAAGTTCCATAAAAACAGATTTTATCACCCTGTAGCCTATCTAATGCAACAGCAATTGGTTGAAATACTAAAATGTACTCTTCAAGAAATTCAATTTCAATGTCTTTGAAGCATGGGAGTGGCTGGATAAAAAATGGAAAAGCAAAAGTTGAAAGACTTGGAACTTGGGTCATTAAAGAAGCCAATCCCTTTTTTCCTCAAATTAAAAACCTGTATGTTAATTGAACTGGTGCTACCGTGTTTAACAAGTACCATTGAAAGGTCTTTTAGCACTCTTTGAAGAGTAAATACTGGCTAAGAAACACAATAAACGAGGACACAGGATTAATGGACTATGTAGGATGAGTATTCATAGAGATATTATAAGTGAAAAAATGAGCGAATTGGAAACCAATTTAATTGAGGAATTCGCCGAAAATCCAAGGCGTCTAATGCTAGTTAAGATTTAATATTAGTTACCACTCAGGATCGGTACTCGACAAGCCCCATAAATATTACTTTACGTATAGTATATACTCAAATATATATATATATTTTTACTCACCTCGTGACACATAAATTTTTTTTAATTAAAGCACTGTTATTAGATTGTTGTTTATTTATTTTATAACCGAAATAACTTTTTATATTATTATATTTTTTATTGGCAAGGAAAAATCTGAGTTTAACCAACCCACGCCGTCTATTGATCAGTGTGAGCAGGGACATAAATCACTCAACCTTTGCTAGCTCTAAGTCAAATCCTGCGTACACACACACAGACACACACACACACACACACACCATATATATATATATATATATATATATATATATATATATATATATATATATATATATATATATATATATATATATATATATATATATACTTTTTCTCAATATATATATATATATATATATATATATATATATATCACTCAACCTTTGCTCCCCCTAAATGAAGTCCTGCCTACGCCCATATATATATATATATATATATATATATATATATATATATATATATATATATATATATATATATATATATATATATATATATATATATATATATATAAATATATATATATATATATATATATATATATATATATATATATATATATATATATAACCATAAATATATGTATATATATATATATATATATATATATATATATATATATATATATATATATTACAATTTACAACCGCTCCCAGGAAGGGTCAAGACCCTGTCAGCGGGGCCAGCACTCTTCTGAATCTTCCTCTATCTTCCAAAACTCCATCTTCCCTCAGCTCCTGCATCGACGGCAATCCATGTCTTCTCAATGAGTCCTCCACCGAGCTTTCCCATCTCTTCCTAGGTCTTCCTCTTGGTCTCGTTTCCTCCGGTCTCCACTCCCATCTCTTTTTGGCTACTCTCCCCTCTTCCATCCTCTCCAGGTGTCCCCACTACCTCAATCTAGCTGCATCCATCTTATTCAATGTAGCCATCACTCCAACCTCCTCCCTTATTCTTTCATTTCTCTGTCTGTCTCTTCTAGTCTTTTCCATTATCGCTCTCAAAACGTACATCTTCGCCGACTGTATTCTACTATCCTCTCTTGTTGTCGTACTCCATGTCTCTGCTCCATATAGTAAAATCGGTGTTAACACACCTTCAAAGATCACCCTTTTCACCTCCACACTCATTTGTCTATCTTTCAGTATGGGATACACTGCTCTTACTGCTCCCTCATACTGAGCTATCCTACTTATGATCTCTTGTACATTTCCTCCCTCTCTTCCAAATACTCCACAAATATTTACATTTCTCCACCATCTCTATCTCAGTCCCTTCATCTCTATTCTCAACTCTCGTCCTCCTTCTTTTCTACTGACCACCATGATCTCCGTCTTTTCTGCGTTTATAGTCAAGCCGACCTCTCTCAGCCTGTTGGCAAAACATATCACTACCTCTCTCAACCTGTCTCCCTCTTCGCTCCAGCACACCAAGTCATCCGCATATGCCAAAATATCACCGTCCAAATCTCCGATTTCTTCTCTCACTTTCTTTATCACTACATCCAGATACGATACAAACAAAATTGGTGACAACACACTTCCTTGTTTAACCCCTGTTCTCACCTCGAACCATTTCTTATTCTCATATTCTCTTCTTACCCATTACATTTACTATTCCTTTACAAACTCTCCAGAGCTCCTCTCAACTTTCTACCACTGCATATTCTCTCTCAGCCACTCTCCAAAGTCTCGCTCTAGGCACTGAATCGAAAGCTTTTTCAGATCTATGAAAGCTATATATGCTCGTTTGTTTGAATTCTTATACCTTTTCCAACGTAATTCTCAGAGCGAACAAGAGATCCGTCGTCGTGTTTCTGTTCTTTCTATATCCGTGCTGGTCTTCCCCCAGTCTGGGCTCTACTACTATTATAACCTTTTCTCTAAAATTCTCTCATGTTTTTGCCAGATGGTTCAACAAGGAAATTCCTCTGTAGTTTTTACAGTCTTTATCTCCCTTTCCCTTATATATTGGCACTATAGTTGACTTTCACCATCCTTCTGGTACTTCACTCTGGTTCCAACACCCATTAAACGGTTTCAAAATTTCTTCTTTCATTTCTCTCCTCCCTCTTTTATCGATTCTATGGGTATCCCATCTTCTTCACCCAGTGCCTTACCGTTCTTCATCGCTTTCAGAGCCACCTCTAATTCTTCCACTAGTTATCTCCTCCCCTTCTTCATTTTCCTCTCCCTCGGCCATCTCTTCTCCTCCTCCTTCCCCTGCTCATTCAACTTTAGCAGTTCACTGAAGTACTCCGTCCATCTCCTGTTTGTGTCTATTGATTTCACCAAAACATCTCCCTGCTTATACTTGATGTTACACACTTTCCTCTTTGATCCTCTATATGTTTTTGCCAGTCTAAAAATCTTCTTCCTTTCTGCCCTCCCATCTTTCATCATTTCTTCCGCCTCTCTCTCTTTGCAGCCTCTTCTTTTACTCTTCTTTTCCCTCTCTCATCATTTCTTGCCTCCACATCCTGAGCCCTTGTTTGTACGGTTCTATTTTCAGCCACCTTTTCATCAATACCGTTTTCCTCTTTATTGCCTCCTTCACTTCTTCAGTCCACCACTTTGTGTCTTTTCTTCGTTCCTCCTACCCATCTTTTGCCTAGAGTCTCCTCTGCTACCCTTCTTATCATTTCTTGTATCTCCTCCATCTTTCCTACTCCTTCTAATTGTTCTAAGTCTTCATTTATTTTTCTAATATATTCCCTTATCTTATCACATTCCTTCAGTGATTCCACTTTAATCCCATTTCTCTTTTCTTTATTCTGCAGCTTTTCTGCCTTCACCACCAGGTCCGTCATCAACAATCTATGATCTGAATCCATTGTTACTCCAGGTATTACTTTAACATTCCTTATTATCCTACTATCAGATGATATTATATAGTCTATAATAGATCTCTGATCGAATTCTCCTGTGATATTATTCCATCTATACCTTGCGAACCTATGTGAGTCCCTTCGTTGAAAAAAACCATTCATGATCTTCAATCCCTTCCTCAGACAAAAATCTATCAGCATCTACCTTCAATATTCCTTACCTCCTCTCCATACTGTCCTACCATTGTCTCCACCCCGTCTCTTCTCCTTCCCACTCGTGCATTGAAATTTCCAATCAGAAACAGTACATCCTCCCCTTCTTCCGTCTTCTACATTCTCCTCCAACATTTCCATGAACTGTCTTTTTTCCTCTTCCGAGTGTCCCTGTTGAGGCGAATATACCTGATAGAAGTGGTACCTCTTTGCCTTGATTTTAAAAGACTTCTATAGTCTGTATGAAGGGAGACATCTTCGGCCCTATTATGAAGCCTACTCCATGCTTTCTGATTCCCTCCTCTACCCCTTTATATATCAATACATATCCTCCTCCCATATCTCTTCCTCTCTATTCTCCTCTCATTCGCATTTCTGCCATTCCCATCACGTCGATCCTCCTCTCCCTCATCATCTCCAGGATCTCCTCCTCCTTTCCACCATGCGTCGCAATATTAAGCGTAGCGCATCTAATCTTAAAAACATTATTCAAGTTCCTGGTCCAAAATCGTTTCCGGGGTCTGTTACCTAAAGGTCTGTCTACATCCGAGGCTGGTCCTTGAGTATTAGAGGGAATGTGCTTACGTGCTGACCCCGCTCCTTGTTCAACTATATTCTCTATGTCTCAATACTAGTACTTTCCCTCAGTGTTAGCACGCACATGTCCAATCTATTCCGAAAAAGGAAGCCGTTCTGATCCTTCTAATATCGTTCTAAAGCTCTCACTTGTATTCTATTTAAGATCTTTGAAACCCTTCTCAACTCTCATTTCTTAGACCATCTGGAATCTCATTCTCTTCTTTCCGATCGCCAGTACGGCTTTCGGCGTTCAAGGTCTACTGGCGATATACTTTCCTATTTAATCGATTTATGGTTTTCCACTCTTAGGAACTACGGGGAGACTTGCGTGGTGGCGTTTGACATATCCAAAGCATTTGACCGGGTATGGCACGCGTCACTGCTCTCCAAGCTCCCCTCCTTTGGGTTTCCTCCTTCTCTTTGCTTACTTATGTCTAGCTTTCTTTCAAGTCGTTCAATATCGGCTGTGGTTGATGGAGCGACTTCTTCTTCTTTTTCTGTCAATAGTGGTGTTCCTCATGGTTCGGTCTTATCTCCTACTTTATTCCTACTTTTCATTAATGATCTTCTCACCTGCACATCTAACTCTATCCACTCATATGCCGATGACTCGACCCTTCATTCTTCAACTCATTTCAATTCTGCTCCCTCTTTTACTTCTAGAATTGCCTCTCGTCTTAATCTTAGATTCTTTTCTCCTTTGATCTGAGAATTTCCGGGTGGGGACGTCTCAACCTTGTGAAATTCAATTCTTTAAAAAACCCAACTTCTTCTAGAAATCTCCCTCTCTAAAACACCTTCTAACTTTCTATATCTTTCGACGGTTCTCTCGTCTCTCCTGTTGAATATATAACTTTCTTGGACTTAACATAAACAAAAAAATGTCTTGGAAACCTCACATCACAACGTTTGCTAGGGCGGCCTCAAGGAAACTGGGAGTTCTGTTTAGACTGCAACCGAGACTTTTTCCTCTTCTCAGTTACTCCAGCTATACAAGGGTCTCATCCGATCTTGTATGAAGTACTGTTCTCATATCTGGGGGAGGGGGGCTCCGGTTTCACCCGGCTTTTGGACAAAGTCAAGTCAAAGGCCAAAAGCGGCTTATAAACTGTCCTGTTCTTTCAAGCACATGACCCTCTATCTTTGCGGCGCGATATTGGGTGCTATCTCTTTTCTATAGGTACCACTGCAGCGGGTGTTCGAGGGAACACCACTCGCGTACCTAACCTTTACGACGCCCTCATGTAGCTGGGGGTGCTCTGTCTGCGCGGTTTGTGTGTGGATGTATTGGTAACTCAGGCTAGTTAGCTGCGGTGCTTCCCTTCTTTCCTGCCACTTCTGTTCTGTAGAACTCTCTTCCGCATCTTTCTGTGTTTCCCTCTGAATTTAATCTCCCCTCACTTTAAAGCCTGGGTCTGTGCTCATCTGCGTAATTTGCGCTGGTGGATAGAATTTTGACGTGCAATACTACCACTCCTGAATGGAGATACCTTGGGTAAGTGGTGGTGACTACTATATATATATATATATATATATATATATATATATATATATATATATGTAGCAACCTTAATAACCTTAACATATGTAACATATATAGCAACAGCCTTAGTATATAACAACTGCTGCTATATGTAACAATATGTATATAATAACTAATAACCTTATTATATATATATATATATATATATATATATATGTATATATATATATATATATTTATATATATATATATATATATATATATATATATATATATATATATATATAATATATATATATATATATATATATATATATATATATATATATATATATCAGGTTGGGTTCAAGTACATTTTTTCAAGTACAAGTACAAATACAAGTACTCTAGAATTGTTCAAGTACAAATACAAGTACAAGTACTCTAGAATTTGTTCAAGTACAAATTTTAAATTGTTAAATTACATGGTATCTGTGTGTTGAAATATTCGAGTTTAAAGAAAACTCTATATATATATATATATATATATATATATATATATATATATATATATATATATATATATATATATATATATATATATATATATATATATATATATATATATATATATATATATATATATATATATATATATATATTTATATATATATATATATATATATATATATATATATATATATATAATAATATTTATAAATACTAACCTTAATAATAATATAAATATATATATATATATATATATATATATATATATATATATATAATATATATCATCATCATCATCATCATCATCACCACCACCCATCTTCTCTCCCCAAGACTGGAGGTAAGGTGCGTAACATGCACCGGAAACAGAAAAATAGTAGAAGAATATGAAGCAGGTAGAAAAGAAAGCCCAGCCTTACCGCCCCCTTTATACCAATTAGTGAGAACT
>JABUQX010138686.1:17500-25000 GCA_015478945.1 Trachelipus rathkii
AGCGAACTAGCTTGGAGTTAGATACATCAACACAAAACTCATGTGCAGATACAGCACCCATAGTTCTACGAGGGCGACGCAAAGGTGGAGGTACGCGAGTGATACGCTCCCTCGAGCACCTGCCGCTGCGGTACCTAGAAAGAGATAAAGCACCAACATCGCGCCACAAAGATAGAGGGTCAAGTGAACTGGAAAGTACAGAACAGTTTATAAGCCTTTTTGACCTTTGACTCGACCTTGTCCAAAAGCCGGGTAAAACCAGAGCCCCCCAGTTATGAGAGCAGTACTCCACACAAGGGCGGATGAGACTCCTGTATAGCTGGAGTAACTGAGAAAGGAAATAAACTCTCGCAATCTAAGCAGAACTCCCCAGTTTCTTTGAGGCCGCCTTGGCAACCGTTGTGATGTGGGTTTTCAAGACATTTTTTGTTTATGTTAAAAGCCAAGGATGTTTATATTGTCGACAGGAGAAAGAGAGAACCGTCGAAAAAGATAGGAAAGTTGGGAAGGTGTCTTAGAGGGGGAGATTTGTAGAAGTTGAGTTTTTAAGAATTGAATTTCACAAGGTTCAGACGACCCCACTCGAATTCTATCAGATCAGCGAGAATAAGTCGGAAGATTAAGACGGCAATTCTAGAAGTAAAAGAGGAGCAGAAAAGAAATGCTTTTAAAAAATGAAGGGTCGAGTCATCAGCATAAGAGTGAATAGAGTGAGATGTGCAGGTGAAGATCATAAAAGAAAAGTAGAATGAGTACGAGATTGAGACAGACCCCTCAGGAACACCACTATTGACATTGAAAGAAGAAGAGGTCGCCACATCAACAGCAGCCGATATTGAGCAATTTGAAGAAAGCTAGAAATAAGTAAGCAAAGAGAAGGAGAAACCCAAAGGAGGGGATTGGAAACAGTGACGCGTGCCATACCAGGTCAAATGCTTTGGATATGCCAAGCGCCACCACGCAAAGTCCCCCATAGTTCCTAAGGGCGGAAAACCATAAATCAGTAAAGATGGGAAAGTATATCGCCAGAAGAGCCTCGAGCGCTGAAAGCCGTACTGGCGATCGGAAAAAATGAATGAGATTCCAGATGATCTAAGAAATGAGAGTTGAAGGAGAGTTTCAAAAAATGTAGATAGAATACAAGTAAAGGCTATAGGGCGATAGATTTGGAAGGATCAGGCAGCTTCCTTTTTCGGAATAGGTTGGACATGTGCGTGCTTCCAACACTGTGGGAAAGTGTTAGTATTAAGACATAGAATATGGTTGAACGAGAGGCGGGGATATCACGGAAGCACACTCCTCAAACTCGGGGAGGAATGCCATCGGGGCCCTCCCGCCTTCCTAACGTTCGTAGATTTCAGGAGCCCATACCCGGTCAAATGTAATCACAGGCAAGGCATAGGACACCTGAGGAGAAGGAGGAAGGAGGAAGAAGAATACCAGAATCGTCCAGGATTGAGTTAGAGGAAAATAGGATGCCGAAGAGATTGGGCTTTCAGTTGGAGAATTAGCTACAGAACCATCAGATCGAATAAGAGGGAAAAGACAGATTTACAGAAGTTGTTAGAGATGCTTTTGGCAAGAGGCCAGAAAGATTTGTCAGTAGGAGAACCAAGGAAGTTAGCGAGTTTCGTTTGATGAAAGCCCTTTGCTCGTCAGAGAGAGTATCCTACAGCTTGATTTCTAGCTGAATGAAAATTAGCAAGTGATAGGAGAACGAAAATTTTTTGACACACTGTCTTTAACCTGAATGGCCAGAGAACAAGCACGATCGAACCACGGATTATGAGAGAAAGATTTAGTCGAAGGAATGAACCTGCTCATCCGTCAACGATTACAGCTCCAACCTTATCGGCAGAAGTCGAAGCATCACCAGAGACAAAGCAGTCATTCCAGTTATAGTTAGCGTAGAGAGAAGCAACGCAAGGCCCCAATCAGCCCGATCGAAATTCTGCCAGAAAAAACGCGTAGGAGCAGGATCCTCAATCACGAGAGGGCCAACACAAGGGTAAGGATGACATGGAGGGGTGAAGATTAAACAACCGGAGAGGGAAGGTGGTGTATTTATATAGAGAGAAGGACTAGTGGTGAGAAACATAGGTCAAGTGTGTTCAAGAATTGGTTGGGACGAGCCGGAATGTGTGTGGGTTCTTTAATTAGTTGCTCCAGATCGTTGAGAATGCTAAATGATTCGGCCTCCTCCCCACCTAAATCAGTATGAGAGGACCCCAACCATTCAGTGTTGTGTACATTGAAATCCCCTAAATAGAGGACCTCAGTATTTGGATGTGAAGATATAACAGTCTCGTGGAAGTAGTAAGATATTCAAAGAAAGGTGAAAATCTGTTCTGTTAGGAGAACAGTAGCAGAAGCACAAGATTAGTGTAGTAGAAGGAAGAAAGATTTTAAGCCACAAACGGTCCACCCAAATACTTACATTTCTCCACCATCTTTGTCTCAGTCCCCTCCACTTCAATTCTCAACTCTCTCTTTCCTTCTTCTCTGCTGACCACCATGATCTCCATCTTTTCCGTGTTTATAGTCAACCGACCTCTCTCAGACTGCTGGCAAAACATATCACTACCTCTCACAACCTGTCTCCCTCTTCGCTCCAGCACGCTAAGTCATCCGCATAGGCCAAAATATCACCGTCCAATTCTTCGATATCTTCTTTCACCTTCTTTATTACTACATCCAGATACGATGCAAACAAAATTGGTGACAAGACTCTTCCTTGTTTAATCCCTGTTCTCACCTCGAACCTTTCCCTATTCTCATATTCTGTTCTTACATTACATTTACTATTCCTGTACAAACTATCCAGAGCTCCTCCCAACTTTGTGCCCACTGCATATTCTCTCTCCAGAACTCTCTACAGTCTCTCTCTAGGCACTGAATCAAAAGCTTTCTTCAGATCTATGAAAGCTATATATATATATATATATATATATATATATATATATATATATATATATATATATATATATATATATATATATATATATATATATATATATAAATAACTATATATATATATATATATATATATATATATATATATATATATATATATATATATATATATATATATATATAATATATAATATAATAACTAACATTAATATATATATATATACTATATATATATAAATAATATATATATAATATAATAATAATCTTAACCAATAATATATATATATATATATATATATATATATATAATAACAACAACAATATAAAATTAATATATAATATATATATATATATATATATATATATATATATATATATATATATATAATATATAACTATATATATATATATATAAATATATGCTTAATTACCCTCTAAAATTACACACTTTTTTTCAGAGGAACGAGATCCGTCGTCATGCATTTCTTTCTATATCCGTGCTTCTCTTCCCCCAGCCTTGGCTCTACTGCTATTCTCAACCTTTTCTCTAAATATCTCTCATATGCTTTTGCCAGAAAGTTCAACAAGGAAATTTCCCTGTAGTTTTCACAGTCTCCTGTGTCCCCTTTTCCCTTATAAATTGGCACTATAATTGACTTTCCCCATCCTTCTGGTACTCCATACCAGTTCCAACACCTATTAAACAGTTTCAAAATTTCTTATTTCATTTTCTCTTCTCCTTTTTTTTATGAATTCTATGGGTATCCCATCTTCACCCGGTGCCTTACCGTTCTTCATCGCTTTCAGAACTACCTCTAACTCTTCTATTGTTATCTCCTCCCCCTCCTCATCTTCTTCTCCCTCTACCATCCCTTCTCCCTCATCCTCCCCTTGTTCATTCACATTTAACAGTTCACTGACGTGCTCAGTCCATCTCCTGTTTGTGTCTATTGATTTCACCAAAACTTCTCTTTGCTTATCCTTGATATTGCACATTTTCCTTTTTGATCCCTATATGTTTCCAGTCTAAAAATCTCCTTCCTTTCTGCCCTCCCATCTTCCATCATTTTTTCCGCCTCTATCTTTGCAGCCTCTTCTTTTACTCTTCTTTTCACTCTCTCTGCATCATTTCTTGCCTTCACATACTGAACCTTTGTTTGTACAGTTCTATTTTTCAGCCACCTTCTCATTAATACTGTTTTCCTCTTTATTGCCTCCTTCACTTCTTCAGTCCACCACTTTGTGTGTCTTTTCTTCGTTCCTCCTACCCATCTTTTGCCTAGAGTCTCCTCTGCTACCCTTCTTATCGTTTCTTGTATCTCCTCCATCTCCTACTCTTCTAATTGTTCTAAGTCCTCTCCTATTTTCCTAATTTCTTCCCTTTTCTTGTCACACTCTTTCAGTGATTCCATTTTAATCACATATCTCTCTTTATTCAGCAGTTTCTGCCTTCAGCACCAAGTCCGTCTGTAATCTACGATCCAGATTCATTGTTACTTCAGGTATTAACATTCCCTTTATTATCCCTATCAGACGATATTATATGGTCTATAACAGATCTCAGATCAAATTCTCCTGTGATATTGTTCCATCTATACCTTGTGAACCTATGTGAGTCCCACTTGAGCAGAAAAACATTCATGATCTTCAATCCCTTCCTCAGACAGAAATCTATCAGCATCACTCCTTCAATATTCCTTACCTCCTCTCCATACTGTCCTACAATTGTCTCCACCTGTCTCTTCTCCTTCCCACTCGTGCATTGAAATCTCCAATCAGCAACAGTACATCCTCCTCTCTTCTTCCGTCTTCTACATTCTCCTCCAACATTTCCATGAACTGTCTCTTTTCCTCTTCCGGGTGTCTCTATTGCCGCGAATATATGATAGAAGTGGTACCTCTTTCCCTTGATTTTAAAGGTGCATCTTAAAAGTCTTTCGTGTAAGACTTCTATAGTCACTATGAACGGGGACATCTTCAGCCTATTATGAAGCCTACTCCCATGCTTCCCGATTCCTCTCTACCTTTATATATCAATACACATCCTCCTCCCACATATCTCTTCTCTCTTTTCTTCCCTCTCATTTGCATCTCCGTCATTTTATATGTAGCTAATAATATATATATATGTATGTAATAAATAATAATATATGTATATATATAATAATAATATATGTATATATGCATATAATAATATATATATATATAATATAATAATATATATAATATAATAATATATGTATATATATATATAACCTTAATTATATATATAACTAATATATATATATATCTATATATATATATATAATGTATGAAATATATATATATATATATATATATATATATATATATATATATATATATATATATAATAATAATAATAATATATTAACTAATATATATATAATAATATAATAATATATATATATATATAATAATAGCATATATTATATATATATATATCTTATTTATATATGTATATATATATATATATATCTATATATATATATATATATATAATATAATACTATATATATATATATATATATATATATATATATATATATATATATATATATATATAGGGTGTCCATGAATGAAACGGCTCCACTTCATAAACGTTTACGTTACTAGTTGACACCAGTCAACTCTATAAGTTAAATATTGCGACACCGGCAAATTAACGTACGAGACGTGAGATATGGAGGTAGCTTGTGGGTAAACGATAACAAACGAAATTGTACCTCAGCAATGAGACAAGCGATAACTTATCGCAGGGTTAATTTACCAACATACAAGTGTGACGTCTTCACTGCTCACATTGTCTTAATGTTGTCGTGTCGTACTATTCGTGTATCATATTATTACATGCGTTTTCCATGCCCGCGCGTATTCCAACAGGGAGTATGTCGATGGAATGTGTACATGTAGGATTTTTGTGACGGGAAAGCAAGTGAAGGTGACGTGCATATGCCGCAGTCAAACGAGACTGTTGCAGCATAGGTCTATTTTCAAGAGGACGTATACTGTAATATTTAGACCGGATGACATGGCGGGTGGAATTTAAACGGTATTTCGCCACCGCAATCGTACCCATGAAATTCTCCGGTATATTGATGAAAACCAGTTATCAAGTGTACGTAGAGCTGCGGCCGAACTTGCTGTTCCACGTTCAACAATATTGAGAACACTGGTGGGGTATTGACTCCATACTGCATATCATTGCCAAATTATAAAAGAATTACTGTCCACCAACATAGGACGTCCATGCAAATTCTGTGAGTGGTTCATCGGGCAATGTAATACGAACAGACCTTTCCCAGAGTTGGTGCTATGGATGGACGAAGCCACTTTCAGTTGACGTGGCATTCACAACCAAAGAAGCAGTCATGAGGGCGCAGGTAAATCCTCATGCGATAGGGGCACCATTGCGTTCAGCACAATTAAATGTAATGTGACTGGGATTCCAGGTCACAATCTACTCGGCTCCTATTTTCTACCTGACCGTCTGAATGGAAGAAACTACCTTAAATTCCTCTAGAATGAGTACGAGTGGTCCTTGAGGATGTACCCGTGTTAAATCCACGTCACATTTGGTTTCAGTTGAATGGCTGCCAAGCTCACTTTGCCAGAGACATTCACACCACTGGCTTTAACTAACTACCCTTTACGATAGATAGGTCGGAACTTGGGAAAGCACTGTTACCTGACCCCCCAAGCTCGCCTGACCTTACACCGTTGGACTTCTTTACCTGGGGCGCAATTAAAGGTGGCGTGTACGTCACCCGAGTCAATGACGTTCGGAAATTGCAGGAAAGAATCAGGCAAGCGTATGCAGACATAGCGGCAGATGAATGCCGGTTGACAACAAAGTCCGTTTTATGGAGGTATCGTGTATGCATCAGGACTGGGGAAGTGCAATTTGAACACCCATTGTAACCTGTATCTGTTATATTAAAATGTCCTGAATAAAGATATGCAATCGTGTTGTTTATGGATAATCCTGTGACGCATACAGTATTACCACTCTCTTAGATTGGCTCCGTCGCTAGTAACTCCGTAATGAAGCGATACCGAGAATACATGTATATAGTATTATGCTCCTATTTTCCATCAATGTGCCCATATATGAATTGGGACCGTTTCAATCTGGGACACCCTGTATATATATATATATATATATATCCAATATTAATAATAATAATAATATATATATATATAATAATAATAATAATATATGTAATAATAATATATAATATATATATAATAGCATAACAATAATAATATGTTTATATATATATATACATAATAATATATAATATATATATATATATAATATATGTATGTAATATATATAATAATAACAACATAATAATAATATAATATATATAATAATATATATATATATATATATTTATGTAATATATATATAATATAATAATAATAACCAATATATATATAATATAACAACTTAATATATATATAATATATAATAATATATATATATATATATATATATATAAATATATATATATATATAATAATAGTAATATATAATAATATATGTATATATAATAATAATAATAA